>CM051030.1:50736352-50833852 GCA_027627225.1 Congeria kusceri
GATCGCAGCTCTGTCGCTAATTACAGAGGTATAACACTATTAAGTTGTTTTTCTAAATTATTTACCACTGTGTTAAACGACAGAATTGTGTCTTTCTGTGAAAAATACAACCTTATTAGTGATGCACAATTCGGCTTCCGCAAAGGCGTGACCACTACGGATGCTATATTTCATTATTATCTGTTGTTCAACATTATTTGAATACCAATAAAAGGTTGTATGTGGCATTTATAGATCTCAAGAAATGCTTTGACAGTATTTATAGAAATGCACTTTGGTTTAAACTGTTTAATGCTGATTTACGTGGTAGAGTATTACGAATTCTAAAGAATATGTATATGAATGTGAAATCCTGCGTTAAACATTGTACTAGTTTTTCTGAATTTTTCGAATATTCTGTGGGTTTAAGGCAAGGCGAAGTTATCTCCCCCTTGCTAGTCTCCCTTTTTGTTAGAAGATTTAGAAATGTTTTTACAAAGTAATATAAGTGCTGGAATTGAATTGTATGATATTGTTTTACTAGTATTATTGTTCGCAGACGATATGGTAATTTTGGGTCAGTCCCCCGAAGAATTACAGACTCACATGGATAAATTAGCGGATTATTGTAATACCTGGAGTGTAGAAGTTAATAGTTCCAAAACTAAAATTATGGTGTTCAGAAAACGTGGTGCTTTAAAAGATGATGAACAGTGTTCTATAAAAATGAACCAATACAAATAGTAGATAATTTTAATTATCTTGGTTGTGTTTTTAAATATAATGGCAATTTCTCTGCAAATAATGAGTTCATCAATGGTAAATCTCTGAAAGCTCTAAATACTTTATTATTCAATTTTAAGAAGGTCCCACTTACTCCAAAAAGTTACTGTGAATTATTTGATGCTTTGGTAGGATCAACACTTAATTATGCATCAGAAGTTTGGGGTTTTACGAAGTCTAAAGATATTGAACGGATACATTTAAAATTTTGCAAATCTATTTTGAATGTAAGAAAGTCTACATCATCCATTGGTGTATACGGCGAACTTGGACGTTATCCCTTATATATATCAAGATATACACGCATCATTTCTTACTGGTGTAAGGTATTGCAAAGTGATAATGTTATTATTTCATCATTGTATCGTCGAGGTTTAGACAATTGTAAATTAGGCCACTCGAACTGGGTGTCCTCTGTGAAGAAACTTTTAGATGATTTTGGTTTTTCGGATGTATTTTTGTATCCCGAAAGTATCCATGGTTCTTTTCCATTAATTTTCAAACAACGTGTAATTGATAACTTTATCCAAGAATGGCATGGTTCATTACAACGTAATTCAATTCTGTTGGATTACGTTTATTACAAAAATAATTTTATGTACGTTTTAGAATTTGTGCTCATTCGTTAAGAATTCATACAGGCCGTTATGGCTCAAATAATATACCAAGAAATGAAAGGCACTGTCTCTACTGTGGAAGGCGTGATTTAGAAGATGTGTAACATTTTATATGCATTTGTCCATGTTACTCAACAGTAAGGCGACGATTTCTTGATAAACGATTTTACGATAGACCATCTGTGTATAAGTTCAATTCATTAATAGGATCAGTTAACTCTGATGTTGTTAAAAGTGTTGCCAAATATATTAAATATGCATTAGAAATTAGACAATCTATTCATGTATAATATACATGTACATCACTCTCCATACGTTTGCAACTTATGTTATGTTATACTGCAATTAATTCGTTTCGTTTTGAATTTGCATATATTTCACGATTTTTAGAACAAATTCCGAATGCATTGACCGCGTATAGAATGTATATATGTTCGTTTTTTTTTCTAGATCATGTACTTTGTGCTAATCTTGAATAAACCTATTGTCTTGTCTTGTCTGACGAACAGTGCGCTTGGTGAGTTATCCGTTACTGGAACAACAAAATATGTTTATATGTAAGGCACGCATTAAATAGCGTGAACACCTGTTAGCTGTCCATACATAACATTGTATTTGTGAAACCAACGGATAAAGAAGTTACTAGCATTGTGCTGGCATAATTAATGCATTAAATGTTTATGACTGTTTCTTTTTATTTGGCGCATGCACGGTTGGCATCACAAATAATACTTAGAAGCTAGTCTTTTCAAAAATGCTTCATTTGTTATAACAACAATCAACCAGATTAGTGTAAAATCGAGCTACCCCAAAGGTGCACTGTGCAAAAAATGTGACAGCACATGTTCAACCAAGGACGTTTACAACGTGGTAATTTACACGAATTAAAACCAGTATGTTGGGTTTACACACATGGTTCCTAGAAAACAGATCCGTATGTGCACCATAACAGGTGCTGCAAACTATGCACTCAATAATGATGAAGCCATACTGGGAAAAAAACATCCATTAATTTGATACTGTACCTAAAACTCGTTACGAATACGTTGTATATAGTGTAAATTAAATGTGTTTCGTGATGGGTTCGTGATTTGTGTGTTTTTTTCATGCTCTCCACGGTGTTTGGTATAGGCAACTGTGTTAACTTCGTTATGGTTTGTGTTTTACTTGTTGTATGCTGTTTGGAATAATTAATAGTGTTTGTTTCCTGACTTTTTTATGTCTTTTTTTCCACGATGTATAGTCTCTATTATATACAACTGTGTTTGTTTCGTGATTGTGATTTTTTTATGCTGTGTTGTATAAAAGTAAAGTAAAGTGTTTGTTTATTTTAGTGTCACCCCTCGCAATTAAGGGCCAGCCAGTTTTGACTTATGAGACACCTTTACTGATTAACATCTTATAGGAAGGCAGTCGGTACCCTTTAACTTGCCACTGGGTAGGCAACCGGCCATATCAGAACAAGCCCTGTGTGAGACTCAAACCTTCGACCCCCCGCTCCGTAGGCGAACGCTCTAACCACTAGGCCACGGAGACGGAAAGTGACTTGCTTGTTATGTCAGTGGAGCTAATAAAATCTATTAATTTAACACAGTAGTTACAACACGTGACAAATATGTTGTACATAATGTAAATTAATTGTGTTCGGTTCGCGATTTGTTTGTGTTTTTCTGTGTTAATAGAAATGTCTTCATAATTTCCATAGCATTTTACACTTAATGTTTTTATTCGACAACTTGTTTATAAGACGATTTACATTGAAATGATTGAAATGATTGGATTACATTCAATCGCAATGCAACACTCCAAAAGCTACACATGACAACAATGTATAATTCTGCTGCAGTAACGTAACAACTACAGATCTTTAATTCAAAGCATTAGACCAGGGAACAACTGGGAGTTTCTAATCATAAATACGCTTCAAATAAAAATTATGTAGAAACATAATCCTTTATGAATTGCTATTCACTGTTATCGGAAGTTCCTTGCATATCAATACTGGTATAAATGGGATCAATACGTTCACGCTCTCGGGTCACATTTTAAGTTGTATCCGGCGAGAATAGATTAAATTCTTTGTTTGGAAATCAGTTTAAAGAACATGTATAGGAGTAAACAACTTGACTCAGGTTCCGTTATATAGACGTTCACCCAAGTGTAAATCATATGCAAAACGATCTAGTATTTTATCAAATTATTGTAGTAGAATATCAAGTGTTTAACGGTTAACCTATTTCACACAAAACAGCACAACGTAAAGCTTGTGATCTGTTTGTGACTGGCGACGAAAGGATATTAAATGATTTCATTAATTCTTAAAAAGTGCCAGTCGTTGGTTTTAATAACAACACATACGGACTTAATAATTAATTTAACAGCTTTCTAGTATATCAATGCCTTTTAAGTGCACATCAACAATCAACAAACAACAACAAAACACGACATTCCAATCATACATGTGCAATTGAATTGAAACAATGTGCTATTGAACAGTTATTTGATATTTTTAATACAAATATGATACAAATAGCTCAGCCTGTATCAAATCACACAATGACTATTTGTGGCGCGTTGTGGGAAAACCGGTCTTAATGCATGTGCGTAAAGTGTCGTCCCGGATTAGCCTGTGCAGTCTGCACAGGCTAATCCGGGACGGCACTTTCCGCCTACAGTGGATTTATGTTTAGAATAGACTTCCTTTAAATAGAAAATACCATACAAGCGGAAAGTGTCGTCCCGGATTAGCCTGTGCGGACTGCATTAAGCCCGGTTTTCCCACGACACCCACATTTTATTAAAATTTAATAACTATTCATTAATATATCGTTTGCTAGCATAACTAGAGTATCGCTTCACCTTCAGAAAATCGGTTATTCCGTTTTCACTAATTGTTCATATTTACAATTCAAGTATGTCTCTTGCAACTGATTTGTCAAAATAATGTACACTTGTACAATTAGCAAACATTTTCTGTTGCCATGTACCCGCTGA
Organism: Congeria kusceri; assembly: GCA_027627225.1. NCBI lineage: Eukaryota > Metazoa > Mollusca > Bivalvia > Myida > Dreissenidae > Congeria > Congeria kusceri. The sequence continues at coordinate 50,740,726 of CM051030.1, forward strand.
AGTCAGACAGCACTATAAAATCAAGTGTTTATCACACGAGTATTTTAAGAAAATTATTTTTTTAAATGTAATTGTAAATCATCGTTTACGCGCTAAAATAAAAGAACAGAACAGAACAGAACTTTTATTGGTGACTTGCACAAAAGTACATCGTCAAAGCAAATTCAGTACAAATAAACAATTATATGTCCAATAATAAGTTAAAAGGCTTAGAAAGTAGATACCATACAATACAGTCTTTTGAGAAAATAAGAAAAAAAGAAAGGAAAAAGAGGGTGAACAAAATCAATGAATAGCTAATAGCGTGGAATTTCTAAGAGCCAACGCCTGCTTTAAAAATCTAGCAACATTAAGCAATACAGTTCTATTTTGCGTATTGATTAATTCAAGAAATTTAAACATTGAAGGTTTCTTAAAATAACGGGATAAAAATTTCTTTCTTAAATCTTCGAATAAAGGGCATATACACATAAAATGATATTCGTCTTCAATATCATTTTTATTGCATAATAAGCAAAAACGTTGATTTCTGTCAATTCTATTCCTACTATACCGGCCTGTTTGAATTCGGAGGGGATGTTCTGACAGTCTAAGCCTCGTGAAGAAGCATCTTAGATTATGTGGTAAGGTATCAAGATAAGTTTCATATTCAAATCTGTGTTTAATATGTTTATAGTTTTCGAGTGCGGCATTTCTTTCTATCCCCACTGACCATTGTTGTATAAATACTTCAATAACACGCTGTTTAAACATCGGAAGAAACGAAGTAACATCAACATTTGCACAATTGTCAAAAACATATGAAAAACCGTGATCATTTAACAATTTTTTTACATTGGAAACCCAATTTGGTAACCCTTTCTCACAATCTAGAAGGGCTTGGTGGTATACTGTTTTCAATATAATATTATCAGTGTGTAATAATTTACACCAATATTTTATAATTTTAACATATCTTGAAATATACAAAGGGTAACGGCCCAATTCGCCATAAACACCAACAGATGATGCATTTGTTTTAATTTGAAGAATTTGTTTACAAAATTTAAGATGAATTCGTTCTATCTCTTTCGACTTTGAATTCCCCATACCTCTGAAGCATATCCTAAAATCGACCCAACAAAAGCATCAAATAATTGACATAACAATTTGGGCTTCAATTGATAACGTTTACAATTATTAAGTAAAACATGTAATGCCTTTATAGCTTTTCCGGCCAGGTATTCCTGGTTAAGACTGAAGTTACCCGTATAATTGAGCACAGTACCTAGTTAGTTAAAATCATTAACCACTTCGATAGGCTTGTCATCATATACCCAATGTTCGTTTGGAAATAGTTTACCTCGCTTACGAAAAACCATTATTTTTGTTTTATCAGTATTAACTTTAAGACCCCATTTGTCACAGTAAGTTTTTAAACAATTCAAATTCTCTTGTAACTCAAGTGGTGTTTTGGCAAATATGGCCATATCGTCAGCAAACAACAAAAGAATAATAACAATGTCATCAAGAAGCAATCCCGAATCAACATTATTTTGCAAATATAACTCAACATCTTCAACAAATAAGGAGAAAAGTAGAGGGGAAATAACCTCCCCTTGCCTCAAACCAACGGCGCAATCGAAAAAATCAGTGTAGCTATTACATACTTTAACACAAGATTTAACTTTCTGGTACATGTCCCGTATAACTCTTAATAATTTACCTTGGATTCCGGTCTTGTAAAGCTTTAACCATAGCGCATTCCTATATATAGAATCAAAACATTTAAACATGTCCACATATACAACATACAGACGTTTGTTATCATTTAAATATTTCTGAACTAAAGACATTAATACAAAAATAGCATCAACAGTGCTGCACCCTTTGCGAAATCCGAATTGCGCGTCCGAAATTTTACTGTTGTTATTACAAAAACTTTCGACACGTTTATTTATGACTGTAGTAAACAATTTCGATAAACAACTGAGCAACGTTATACCCCTATAGTTATTAACAGTATTTAAGTCACCTTTTTTGTGGACAGGAACAATAACTCCCTCGGTCCATTTATCTGGAAAATAGCCAGAGTTCAATATCGCATTGAATAAATCGCAAACGTGGGATGAAATTATATCGATACTTTCAATAAAATATTCATTTAATAAGTAATCACTGCCAGAAGATTTTCCGCACTTTAAAGATTTAACCGCGTTCAAGATTTCATGAATCGTGATTTCGCTATCCAATTCCGGAAACGTATGATTCGGGGCATCAAAATCATGATTATTACAGAACTGCTCCGCGTCTTGATTCGAACAGTGTGAGATATCGTTACTAAGGGACGAAAAATATTGATAGTAGCTTTCTAATGTAATCTCGTTGTTTCGAGTTGATTTTTTCTTTTTAAAATATTTCCAGAACTCTTTCGGTTTACAGTGTTTTAACTTTTCTATGTCGTTTAAGTTTTTATTGTTAAAAATGCGCTTTTTCTTGTTTAATAAATTCTTATATTCCTTTTTTAATTGACAAAGACGTTCACGGTTATGTACAGAATGACATTTGTTAAAAACACCGAGTGCATGTAAATATCGATTTTGGGCGTTAATACAATCGAGATCAAACCAGTCAGCGTCATGCGGACGGCGTCTCTCGTTATTAGCATTAAAGTTACACTTCACTTGCTTAGAAAACAAAGGATCCGCAACATTCCATAATATCGACGTAAATTCATTTAAAAGGTTATTCACTGATGGTCGGCTTGTAATATCAATGTTATTAATAAAAGACGGCTGCTGTTCTACACATTTCAGATGTGATTATATATCTCTATTTCGACCATGCTAATTAGCCAATCATATTCCGTAAAAATGCGAGCTAGTTAATTAATAACAAGAAATGTCTTTTAAAAAGACAATCGGCGTTGAAATTAATATTGAGATGTCGTTTAAAAATAACCTAAACAGACGGCCAAGATGATCGGTAACGTGACTTCTCAGACCCCAGATTTTTTGGTCCCCACCAATATTAGACTTATTGGACCCCAGATTTTTCGGACACTATAACAAAACTTCTCGGACCCAAAAGTTAATTTGAGATAAATTTATTAATTTAAAAATTAAATAAAATTAAAATTAATATCTATGCTGTTAATAAACCAATCATACAGCTCCATGTTTTCAACAGTGATATATGAATAACCAAATAATTTAGGTTAACATAATTGTTACATCTGATTTTGTCAGCCAATTTGACAAATTAACAATGTAAGAAAATACTTTCGGGAATGAATTAATATTATTATGTATCAGACGAGTGCTTATAGTTATTTATAGTACCGGTAATATACCACTCATGTTAGTTATCTAATACAATAACGATTTAAAGCCAAATAAGCATTTATACTGTGTATCCCAATAAAAAGCAATAGTCAGGGAACATTCAGCGATTTTTGAAATGTTAAGACTTTATTTTTGATAACGCAACCATAAAAATTCATTCAGACTATGACGATTTTAAATTATTTCAGTAGAAATATGATATATCAGGGGTTCCTGTGTATAATTAGTATTGCAAATAGTGTATTCATGCTACGCGAATAACACCTCGACGTATTCCTAATCTTCTTTCATAACATTTTATGTATAGAAAATGTAGCATCTTTTTATAGATTAAATAACATCTACTGGAGAAGTTGATAGAAAGATGCAATTATAAATAATCGTTAATAAATCGTAACCACAATTTTAATTCAAATTAACAGTAAATAGTTTATAAATATAAATTCCCCATTTATTGAAATTTTTAGGTTTATAATTCTCTGAACGCTATTATTGATGCATGTACGAGTATATTAACACAGTTATACAACGGTTGCTTGCTACGCGCGCTATTTTTAGAATGACACTGCTGTTTCTGGAATGTGATGAACTCGCTAGAATCAATGGGCTACATGGAACGGCAACACTGTGTATGAGATTTATGAATGGGAACATTGCACAATTGCTATTTATAGAGCGTACAGCTTATATAAGTGTAGGCTAAACAAAATAGTTATTTCGTTACGTGAATGAATACAGCATTCTGTTTATGGCATACAATGAGAAAATACGTTCATAATTAGCCTCAGTTCTAGAGTATATGTTGAAGATATGTTTATAACTTCATTTTAAACGCTTATGTAAACAATTATGTAAATGTTTAATCCTCCAAAGTATGCAACAGTTATTGGTATACGTTAAACCATTGTTTGAAGTTTGCATTGCCAAGAATTAGAAAATTTGCCCAACTCTATTGGCATTCAATTTTCCCGCTGCATAATGATCGCAAGAAAATCTGAGTCAAAAGTGATCTTAGACAGCTACGCCGAAAAATAGGTTATGAAACTCTCTAGCATACGTTCCGGCACACATGTCGTCATGTAATTCAATACACGTTTTGTCGACACAAAACGAAGAAATATTTCGTTTAAAAGGTGCAGAAAATGGATTTAAAAAAGTTGTAAACATGACAAACGAATATAGGCGGTATCCTTTATTATATTGATTTATTTATATAATGGTCACAATCGACACAAATAGTTATTAAAGTGAGACGTACTTTAATCAACATATTTGTGCGGTTTCATACAAATATAATACATTGATAAAGAAGATATATATATCTTAACTTTAGCTAAACATATTTCAAATATACTACTAAGGCCAACCTTAAAATATTGTTTGTTTGCCATTGCCTACCCAAGGTTGCTGGTAACCGGTAGGTAGGTAGGTAGGCATTTATTTTTTATTTATTTTTTGAAAAAAAATGCAAATTTATTAATGATCCATTTGGCGTCGAAATATAGCATAAAACACAGACATTGCTTTTAAGAATATAATCAAGTGTCTGTTGATATAAGGAGAGCTTGGTGCCAATCATCTTTAATTAGACAATGAATGCTGACAAGCTGCCTGTTGTTTTCACAAGTTTTATTAAACATTATTAGAATTGCATTTTGATATGGCCAATTATATGCAAGGGTTTAGCGTATACAGTTAATTTATTAACCCAGTGGAAAACGACCGAAATGAAAGAAGAGCTTTTATTTAATCCGAAGAAACAATAGAATATTTGGAAATAAACAGGTTTGATTTAACAAACAAAAAAAGACTTTCGAGTATGGATCTTTTCGTCGGGTATGTAGGCAATGGCAAACAAAACTAATTTTAATTTTGGCCTAACAATAGTTTAACACGACCAGAAATAGTAGCTTAAAAACTACATCTTAGATAGAATATTGAAGTGTTTATTGGATTACGTAGAACACAATAATTACCAACTACCCTTGGGACAAAGCAATTTCGTTTTGCCAGTCTCGTGCTATTTATATCCTTATTTCTGTAGCATGGGTTGTCGCAATGTTATGAGAAGTGTGTATAAGTATTTTGTATCAAGTAGCAATAACAAATAACGTGTACAACTTTTTCAGCCAAAAAACGCAATGTATATTTCTTCATTCATGAAATAAACCAATATATATGTACAATATACAGCACTATTAATGCTATTATTTTATAGAAATGAACACTACAAAGGCACATATATTAAATTAAGTATGAATTATTTACTATATTATGAGATGTTTGATAAAATCAAATGAGGCGTGTCGTGGGAAACCCAGGTTTCCCACGACACGCCTCAAATAAACAAACGTGCGCGTAAAAAACGTAAACTCAGAGTGGAATTCAGACTAGTAAAAAAAAAAAGAGAATAAACAGCGCTATAACCGTCTTCGCTATATTGGCTTGTAAGAAGAACAGTGCAAACTATGGTTTCAGAAGGAACTCAAAATCCTGATGTCAAAACGTTAATAAGCGATGGGCAAAACAAACACGCCCTACATTATATAGTGTTTTTTTTTCAAAATGCGTGACTTATCTTGTTCTAATAAATGTACATTAGTTATATTATGTGCTAATAGCGAATGTTGAGATTCTTTTGTAGACATACTCCCTATAAGAGGTTTTAGCTCCTATTGTGTTTAGACATTTACTTTCCATAATTTTTTTTTTCATCTCAGTTTAAAGACAGAACCCGTTTAATAAACAGCAGGTGCCTGCGTGGCACGACGTTTTAGAGAATTACTGAAAGCATTGTAATTTCCTCAACATACAACGTGCGTTGAACTATTATTACGAGGGCGTCGGCAATGGGCCCCAATATTTCGGCAAGTGATCGTCATATACAAATTCCGCCTCCCCTGCTCGGAAATTGGAAAATCGCGCCTCCCCTGTTGTTTAAAGTCGGTTGCTGTTCCACGTGGTCAGTTAAATGACCATCCATCAAGGTGGTCCCTAATCTTTGGCACTCAACGGCCAATGTGTCATAAATCTCATTAAGCATGACATTGATAATGATTAGTGCAGATTAGCGCTTCTATGTGTCTTGTTGAGGCCACTTATTAAGGTAGACGGTAAGTGATATAAACAATTTCCCAAAAAAGCATATTTGTCGGAAATTTTATAAGAGGATAATAAACACATGCTAATTATAATAATAATTCTATAACAGCTATAGCTCGAATCTTGACTTTGAATGTCAAGAACACATAATTAATGTCACATTCGGATTGTTTTTAAATATAAATGGACCAAATAAGAGAGCTAATTTCATAAACGTTCGTTCAGAAAGAAATATCCAGAACAACGTTCATTCAATCCAAAGTGGTTTGCAACTTGCAAACTTATGTTGATATTTCATAGACTGGTATTCTGATTTTGTGGATTTTTCATATTTTTTCATATAATAGTTGTAAGTGCATTTGACTATTCTTGAGAATGTTTACCAGTTTATAAATACTATTTTATGTATAAAGGTATTAAATTGCACCAATACAATAAATGCAATTAAATTATATTAATGTCGTTATTGCGTCCAAATTAATTCGTTAATTTAGTCCCTGGAATAGTCTAAAATGCGATATTATTCTCATTGAAATGCAGATAAAAAGTCTAAGGGCACTTTTCCATATGCCCGTATCCGCGTACGCATTGCGCATATTCGCATCTGCAAAAAAATCGAGCAGGTTGAAAACAGTTTGACTGTGTCCATATGTCCGCAGTCTGTATCCGCAAAAGCCGTCCGCAAGAAATCGCTCGGTGAGCGATTTTATGTGGATGCGGACGACATGGTACTTAACTTAGCATGTTAAATAAATGGTTGTTATGCTTAAAACTATCGGAAATTAGAACAAATAGTCTAGAAACGCCTGAATAACTCAACCTAAGACTCACCGAGTACAATAACTCGCTAATAACGGGTAACCTTAAAATGAGTCATTACTTACGCTGTAGATATAATTGTTGGATGTTTTATATTGTTTAAAATCCACCACATGTGAATGTTTTCGCACACTGGCATAGATATTTGCGGGCGAAATAAAACGGTTTAAAAACTACTTATTCAGAAGTTGTAAGTATTTGGAAATAAGAAGAACACTAAAATATTCGACGAGTATGCGGATTCATGGAAAAGCGCGTCTGTATAATATTTATGCGGATATAGACATATAGAAAAGCAGCTTAAATCTGGTACGTACAGACAGACAGACAGAATACAGACAGACAGACAGAATACAGACAGACAGAATACAGACAGACAGGCAGGCAGGCAGGCAGGCAGGCAGGCAGGCAGGCAGGCAGGCAGGCAGGCAGGCAGGCAGGCAGGCAGGCAGGCAGGCAGGCAGGCAGGCAGGCTGGCAGCTGGCAGGCTGGCAGGCTGGCAGGCTGGCAGGCTGGCAGGCTGGCATGCTGGCAGGCTGGCAGGCTGGCAGGCAGGCAGGCAGGCAGGCAGGCAGGCAGGCAGGCAGGCTGGCAGCTGGCAGGCTGGCAGGCTGGCAGGCAGGCAGGCAGGCAGGCAGGCAGGCAGGCAGGCAGGCAGGCAGGCAGGCAGGCAGGCAGACAGACCAGATAATCCGGGTATCGTGAGTTCGAATCGCAGCCCGGCCACATAACTTGTGTGGGGATTGGTCATGAAATTATTTCTACGGCCATTCTCCCCCTACCTCTGATTCAAGTAAGGCAGTTTTCAGTTACTGACATAGGTATGTACACTTAGTACTGGTAAACCGCTTAGATCGGCTAAGCTTGCTCAGTGTGTTTAGGTTAACTGACCGCCGTGATATGACATGCATACATACATTCATTGCATTGCATTGCATTGTATTGCATTGCATTGCATTGCATTGCATTACATACGTACGTGCGTGCGTGCGTGCGTGCGTGCGTGCGTGCGTGCGTGCGTGCGTGCGTGCGTGCGTGCGTGCGTGCGTGCGTGCGTGCGTGCGTGCGTGCGTGCGTGCATGCATGCATGCATGCATGCATGCATGCATGCATCCATACATACATACATACATACATACATACATACATACATACATACATACATACATACATACATACATACATACATACATACATACATACATACATACATACATACATACATACATACATACATACATACATACATACATACATACATACATACATACATACATACATACATACATACATACATACATACATACATACATACATACATACATACATACATACATACAACCAAGTTTATGCACACATAAAGTTTTTTATGTCATTGTCAGATTGACATTGATTTTCGTTCCTAGTTGTATGTAACCTTGTATCTTTGATCCTTGGCCAATCAGATTAAACAAACTAGTCAGTTGATATGTTAAACCAATCAGAACGTTTGGACATTCTTATCAATATTATTTTGGCGTGGGCAGTTGCCTCGCCTATTTTTCGCATAAAAATCGGATATTTTTGTGCCTATTGATACGTTTTTTAAGGTAAAGCTTTACGCTTTCCGTTTAGTGATACTATCAGTGTTCTTCTTTCATTTCTTTTCAACGGTTTCGACGTTGCTCTGCTGCGTGAATTAACAACACAGTGGTCAGTTATTTACTTTCCGAGAGAACAAAGGAATTGGCTAGCGTGGCCGCGGCACCGACTCGCGTATCTTGGTGTTACGTCATCAAGTGTTTCCAAGATGGCGGCGCCCATGCATTGTAACATTCAATTGTTCGGGCATTCATTTGTGAAGAGACTACGGGATTTCATTCGTTCGGATTCTTCCTTACGATTTGACTTCAATCTAACTGGGCATCCGCTTGTACAATACTCTGGATTTCCTGGCGCAACCGTTCAACGGTTATATGAACACCTGCCGGTGGTTTCGGACTTTGAACCGCATGTAGTAGTTTTACTCATTGGTACTCACGATCTTTACGACGCCTCAAACTATGTTGTTTCAGTGGCTGACAAAATAGTGGAACTGGTGTTGACACTCTTACTTCAATTGAATGTTCGCCAAGTGATCGTTCTCCAAAGTTTACATCGTACTATACCACAGGTTACTACAAGATACCCAGTGGACTTGGAATGGTTTAATCGTAGGGTCGACCATCTCAATCTAATACTTACAAGTCGGCTTAAGGCTGTGCCGGATGGCCGCGCGTGCCTGTGGCGTTTAAAGGGTTTTTGGTCAACTCTGTCTAAAAGCAACAACTTTGCGGAAGATGGTTGCCACCTCTCCAACCAAGGCCAACGCAAGTTGTATCACAACATCAGAGCTGCAGTCGTCGCCGTCTCGAAGACTTTCCTCTCCAATTAACAGATAAGTTATAACAATACACTATGAGACTTATTTTTAACATCTGGCGTGTTACGTATTCGGTTTTATGCCGGTATTATTTCCTATTTACTTAAGCCTCATTAAGTGGTAGTTATAACATGACAAATAATAGATAAATAAATGTGCTAGTTTATTTGTTCCATTTATACGTTGTTTGTTGTTAAGACTTTCTCCACTATTTTATTTCGGCATAGATCCGTAACCACTTATACCATATGCGACGCATTTTATAGTTACTAACTATGCCGGTCTTGCTATTTTATTTCTGCACCAATAGGCCGTAATTCATCATTTTACTGTTATGTTATGCGTGATTTAGTTAACGAGACTCACGCCATTTTTCTATTTTATGTAGGCATGGTTTAGTTTACAGCCCCATGCCATTGTTATGCGTGATTTAGTTAAGAGACTCACGCCATTTTTCTATTTTATGTAGGCATGGTTTAGTTTACAGCCCCATGCCATTGTTATGCGTGATTTAGTTAAAGGACTCACGCCATTTTTTCCTACTTCGGTAAGGCATGATCTCTAATGGCAGCCTTTTTACCAAGGTTTTTTGCGTGATTTAGTTAATAGTCTCACGCCATTTTTATTATTTTTCTTTTGGATGATTTGATGGTCATCTTCATGCCAGTATTGCGTGATTTAGTTAACAGACTCACGCCGCTTAATTAAACACACACAAAAAAAAAAAAATAATAATAATAAATAAATAATAATCTTGGCCTGATTTTGTGTCGGCGTTATGTTATATGTTACGCCAGTTTTAATTGCGAAATTCTGGTCACTTTTATTTCAGTAAAGCATGCTTGGGTTAACGACCTCATGCCATGCATCTTACGTATTATAGTTCGGATCAGCTCACCTTGGTGTCTATTTATTTCAGTCACAGGTTCATTGCCGGTCTTGAGCTATTATGTAATTTGTATTATTTTACATTGATACTTAGGCATGCTGACCATACAAGTTCCATGCCAATTTATTTTTTCTAATCACTTACTTAAGTGTGGGTATTATTTTTTTTTTTTTTTTTTTTTTTTTCCAGCTATTTATGTATTAATTTTGGCTTAGATTCTTCATATATACATGTTTTTCACAACGAAAAGGACCAAGCGGTCGGCTACCAACCAATCTTGCGATTGCTGCCAGGCTCAATCCACCCTGCAGAAATCCCGCTCCTCCAGAGACGGCCCTTCTACACCTGAGGTCACTGGACCCACGCTGGATGCAGCCCAGTTTGTCGTAACCACTCACAGCAATGCTGCGGCTACCATTTCGATGACGGAACCAGTGCTATCTGCACCTCCGCTGGCACCGCTCCCTGATGCATTTCCAACTCGACCACATACTGTCCAGGCCTTTCCACAGCCAGTGCCTCCACTCTTTCTCGATGACTCGTCCTCCGATGACGAAGACAGCCCCCCAACATCCTTCCAGGGGCTTCTCAATCAACATGAGTTTAATTTGATGCCAGGTAACAACGTCCTGTTCACGGAGCCCATCAGCACGCCGATTATCGCCCAAATTAAGAAATCGGTTTGCACCGACATTTGGAAAGGAAAATACATCGATCTGTCATCTCTGCTTCCTTCTAACTCTTCTGCACAGCCACCTCAGTACACACTTCAAATGGATAAGCACTCCAATATCTCTATTGCACCTTCTTCTCGCTCTTTCAAAATAACGTCTGTCGAAGCGTGGACCTCTGCCTTCATCCGCTTCACCTCTATCTACACATACAAGTACCCTGCAGAAACTCAACAGCTTTTGAAATACATGGAGATTGTTCGCGACTTAGCGAATCGCCGTCCTGGGCCTGCTTTCCTCCAATACGATTCGCAGTTTAGGATGCTTCGGTCTTCTGTCCCTCTGCCTTGGGACAGAATTCACACAGAATTTTGGTTAATGGCTTCAACCTCTGCAACTGGTCCCCAGTCTTTTCGTCCCCAACGCCCCTCAGTCAGACCTTTCTCTTCTCCCAACCGTTACAAACGCTTCTTGGACAACACCTGCTGGAACTATAACAAGCCCACCAACTGTCGGGCTCCCAACTGCTCCCACCCTCATGTCTGCGGTTTCTGTCGTGGGTCCCACACTGCCTTCAACTGCACCTTCTCCAGCAAGGAACAGGCCGCTCAGTCCCTCAATACCAAACAAAAACCAACAGGTCCGAAGCCTTCCAAGTAACGTGGTCACACTCATTAAAATCTCATCCTTAGCACCATATCTTGCAGGCTATTGCTGGTCAACCTACCTCGTCAACGGTTTTTCAAATGGTTTTGATCTGGGTTATTTGGGCCCTCGGGTGGCAACTACCTCCCCTAACTTACAATCCTGTAACGAATACCCTCTTTTAGTGTCCCAAAAACTAGATCATGAACTTCAAAATGGTCGTATAGCGGGACCATTCCAAACACCCCCTTTTGCAAATCTACATGTCAGTCCCATAGGTCTGGTTCCCAAGAAAACACAGGGCCAATACCGCTTAATCCATCACCTCAGTTACCCTAAAGGTAATTCTATAAATGATTTTATTGAACCGTCCCTGGCCACAGTTACTTACTCTTCCTTTGATGATGCTGTAGACCAACTTTTGATTCTAGGCCAGGGCTCACTTTTCAGCAAAACTGACATTGATTCTGCTTTCCGTCTTATCCCGATCAATCCGGCCGATTACCACCTTTTAGGTTTTACATTCCAGGATAAATTTTATTATGACAAGTGCCTGCCTATGGGAGCATCTTCCTCTTGCGCTATTTTTGAAAGATTTAGCTCGGGTCTCCAGTATATATCTCAAAACTATCTAGGAATTAAACACATGATACATATCCTTGTTGATTTCCTTTTTCTGGGTCCCGCTAACTCTTCTATCTGCCAATCCAATTTACAAAAATTTCTGGATTTCTGCAATAACATTGGAGTTCCCATTAAGTCTGAGAAAACTGAAAATGCCACATCCATCATAATTTTCATGGGTTTAGAATTAGACTCTCTGAAAATGGAAGCTCGCCTCCCTGATGACAAGCTAATTAAACTCAAGGAACTTCTCGCACACACTGCTAGGTCTAGAAAAGTCACTCTGAAGGACTTACAATCTCTCTTAGGATTACTAAATTTTTGCTGCCAGGTGGTAACTCCAGGTTTCCTCCGTCGCCTCACAGATCTTACCAAAAAGGTTACACACCCTACACACTACATTACACTCAATATGGAAAGCCGAAAAGATTTACGTGCCTGGCAGCTTTTTGTTGAACATTTTAATGGAAAAAATCTTTTAAGGCAGCGCCGTTGGTTGTCGTCAGACACATTGCACCTGCACACTGATGCATCTGGATCACTTGGGTTTGGGGCTGTGTTTAAATCTCATTGGTTTTCGGGTACATGGTCTGACCATTGGTTACCATATGACATCACATTCAAGGAACTCTTCCCTATTGTTTTAGCAATGGAAATATGGGGTGGACAATTACGTGACAATTGCATTATCCTGCACACAGACAACGCAGCAGTGGTGCATATTATAAATCGTCAAACTTGCAAAGTACCTAGTATAATGTCTCTTGTACGTCGCTTGGTTTTGGCAAGCATGACATTTAACATACTTATAAATGCCGAACATATTCCCGGTCGACAAAATGTTTTACCCGACCTTCTTTCTCGTTCACAGATAGACAAATTTCAAGCCTCTGCTCCTCACATGGACAAGGTTCCCACACCCATCCCGGAACATCTTCTACAGCTCAACTGAATCAACTGGTTTACAATCTTTTGGATTCATCGCTTGCTCCATCCACTAAGTCGAGTTATAAAAATGCTCTTCAGCACTACCAAAATTTTCACTGGACACACTACCCTTCGGAGCCTTTATGGCCTGTATCCACGGAACATTTGGCTCAGTTTATTGCCATATGTCATGCCCGTCAGTTACAAGCAACGACTATTACTTCCTATATTTCTGCCATCACATATGTTCACAAACTCAAGGGTGTGCCCAATCCTTCAGACTCGTTCGTCATAAAAAAATTGCTTCATAGCATCAGACGCAATAAACCGGCGGACAAGCGACATCCGTTTACACTAGACCACATACAGTTACTTCTGTCTCACCTTCGTACTTTGGTTACCGACAAGTACACCCGGGTTCTCATTCATTCTATGTTTTTGTTTGCATTCTTTGGTTTGTTTCGCTTAGGCGAACTAGCTGTTTCTGCCACAGGCTTTATGAATGTTATTCAGCGCAAGAACATTTCCTTTAATTATCAGGGCTCGATTATATCGGGAGTATCTGTCCCCATTTGTAACTATAAACATTCACAGGGTCGCACATCAATTATACCATTATCCCGGCAAACATGTAAACAGCTATGCCCCGTGCGTGCTCTGTTACGTTATTTACGCATCACCCCAGAGTACCCAGGCCCACTTTTCCGTTTAAACAACGGTGAGGCTGTTTCAACCTCATTCTTCAGGTCTCTATTACACAGGTGTGTCATAGCATCAAACCTTGACCCTGTTCACTTCACAAGTCACTCTTTTCGTATTGGGGGTGCAACTCATGCACACAACAACCATCTTTCCCCATCAAACATTCAACAATTGGGTCGTTGGAAGTCACAGGCATACTTAAAATACATTCGTCCTCGTGCACTACCTATATAAGTCAGGTTGCTTCAGTTTGTCAGGTTTGGGGCTGACGGTTTAAGGCAGCAGCTCCTTTCCTAACAATTTCAAACTGCACCTTGCACAAAGCCGGCGGTTTAAGGCAGCCGCTTTGTATTTATCACGTCTATATACTTCTTCACTTCACACTGAGCTGACGGTTTAAGGCAGCAGCTCCATATTTATCCCTTCTATACTACTTTACATTTGTGTGTACAGAAATGTATTGGCCAGTCTCACTCCGTTACGTTTAATATGTATGCATAATTATTAACTTTTGCATAAGGTTATTTTATATGTAACATTCATAATATGCTAGTCTCAGTCCGTGCTAGTCTCAGTCCGTTCTCAATGGGCGGATGGGTTCCCCATTGTGGCGGTTTATTTTCGCCCATTATGGCATTCTGGCCATAACTATAACTTTACGTGTTGTGATTTTATATGTTTGTTTATGATACATTTATGTACATACATTGTTTTATATGCTGTGTTTTATATGTATGTACATTTTGCCAGTTTAGTGCATTTTTAGGTTGAAAATGCACACATTATATTTTATGGCATTTTTAATAAATGCCCTTTATCAATCTCAACACGGTTTTTGTTATTCCCTTCTTGCCATACTAGTTTCGTCCGGACTTAGTTGTCTCCCATAATGTGAACAATACATAAAACCAAGTTTATGCACACATAAAGTTTTTTATGTCATTGTCAGATTGACATTGATTTTCGTTCCTAGTTGTATGTAACCTTGTATCTTTGATCCTTGGCCAATCAGATTAAACAAACTAGTCAGGTGATATGTTAAACCAATCAGAACGTTTGGACATTCTTATCAATATTATTTTGGCGTGGGCAGTTGCCTCGCCTATTTTTCGCATAAAAACCACCTCCTCCCATACCTCCACCACTTTACTTTCATATATAAATCTTTACAGGACATGGCGGTTTATTTTCGCCCATTATGGCATTCTGGCCATAACTATAACTTTACGTGTTGTGATTTTATATGTTTGTTTATGATACATTTATGTACATACATTGTTTTATATGCTGTGTTTTATATGTATGTACATTTTGCCAGTTTAGTGCATTTTTAGGTTGAAAATGCACACATTATATTTTACCTTCTTGCCATACTAGTTTCGTCCGGACTTAGTTGTCTCCCATAATGTGAACAATACATAAATACATACATACATACATACATACATACATACATACATACATACATACATACATACATACATACATACATACATACATACATACATACATACATACATACATACATGCATGCATGCATGCATGCATGCATGCATGCATGCATGCATGCATGCATGCATGCATACATACATACATACATACATACATACATACATACATACATACATACATACATACATACATACATACATACATACTCGCCGTTAAAGTTTTGAGCAACTCACCCCTAATGTAGAAATGTTTAGAAAGAGACAACTGCTTCATGCTCAACCCTTAATAGACGATAACTCTTTTGTTTTTAAAAATGCATCTAAGAGTTCATTCCGAACCTACAGTATATGTTTCAGCTAAGGTTAAACCGAGTTAAAATAATGAAATAAACAGAGAGAATTTGTTTCACAAAAAGAAGTTCCTTACCGACAAAAAAGTCCTTTATTCTGAAATGCTAAGAACATTCCGAGGGCTTTTGTAAGTTCATTAATATAAAATGCATACATATTTAACGGGAGTTGCATCAAAATGAGTTACACATAATTATAGATTAAAACAACCCAGTCTTAGCTCCACAACTTGGTTGGTGCAAGTGTTGATGTCAAATATTTATATTGGAATAAGGAATAACATGCATCTATGAACACATATATGAATCGTGCGATATGAAACGGATTTTATTTTGACCTGAGCAACACTCAGCAATACACAAGTTTGTCTACGACCTTGATTTTCTTACGATGATTAGTTAAAATTTAATATTATTTTATTGCCTTTTTCATAATATATATATACAAGTGATAAACATATATGCATATACAGCATAAAGTAGACATAGTACATAATCAACATAGAGAAATGTTTAAAAAAAAAAGCAAAACGGTTGGGTCACAAGTTTTAACAACATTAGATTACGACCCTTCCCAAACCACATTTCCGGACTGGTTCGATATAACTAAATGCATTCATATAGCTTTATAATATGCACACAATTAATGTACAATGAAATTAGTTAGTATGTAAATATATATTGGCAAATGACAAAAAGTGAAACAAAATTATTTCATATTCCATGCAGTATATTATACCGTGTATTTATTAGAACAACAAGAAAACAAGGAAGAAAAAGGAATATATAAATGATTGTAAATACATGAAATAAATATAAACAATTATAAACAATTGCTCCACACCACCCAGCCCAACATTGCTTAGATACAAGATAAGTTGCAGCGAACATATGTAAATTCTAGTAATAACAATATTTTATATATTTATGTAATTATAATCAATTCGCAAATCTATTCGAGGTTTGTATACATCGTTGAACTTCCATAAATAATGCCTTATTTTGATTATCAGACAATCCTGGAATGCCAAATAATTGTTTGCACTAAGGGGATGAAATGGACGCGTGTTAGTAAAGAGAACGAGTCGTTGCTCTGAGTAGAGAAAAGAGAGAACAAGAAATGTCTTTAAAAAAGACAATCGGCGTTGAAATTAATATTGAGATGTCATTTAAAAATTACCTAAACAGACGACCAAGATGATCGGTTACGTGACTTCTCAGACCCCAGATTGTTTGGTCCCCACCAATATTAGGAGACTTATTGGACCCCTGACGTTTCGGACACTATAACAGAACTTCTCGGTCCCAAAAGTTAATTTGAGATAAATTTATTAATTTAAAAATTAAGTAAAATTATCATTAATATCTATGCTGTGAATAAAGCAATCGTACAGCTCCATGTTTCCACCAGTGATATATGAATAGCCAAAATAATTTAGGCAAACATAATTGTTATCTCAATTTGTTAAGCCAATTTAACAAATTAACAATGTAAGAACATACTTTCGGGAATGAAAAATTATAATGTATCAGACGAGTCTCTATAGTTATTTATAGTACCGTTAATATACCATTCATGTTAGTTATCTAATATAATAACGATCTGAAGTCAAATAAGCATTAATACTGTGTATCCCAACAAAAAGCAATAGTTAGGGAACATTCAGCGATTTTTGAAATGTTAAGACTTTTGATAACGCAACCATTAAAATTCATTAGACTATGACGATTTTAAATTATATCAGTAGAAATATGATATATCAGGGGTTCCTGTGTATAATTAATATTGCAAATTGTGTATTCATGCTACGCGAATAACAGCTCGGCGTATTCCGAATCTTCTTTCATAACATTTTATCTATAGAAAATGTAGCATCTTTTTATAGATTAAATAACATCTACTGGAGAAGTTGATAGAAAGATGCAATTCTAAATAATCGTTAATAAATCGTAACCACAATTTTAATTCAAAATAACAGTAAGTTTATAAATATAAATTCCCCATTTATTGAAATGTTTAGGTATATGATTCTCTGAACGCTATTCTTTATGCATGTACGAGTATATTAACACAGCTATACAACGGTTGCTGGCTACGCGCGCTATTTTTCGCGCGCTATTTTAAGAATGACACTTCTGTTTCTGGAATGTGATGAACTCGCTAGAATCAATGGGCTACATGGAACGGCAACACTGTGTATGAGATTTATGAATGGGACCATTGCACAATTGCTATTTATTGAGCATCCGCTTATATAAATGTAGGCTAAACAAAATAGTTATTTCGTTACATGAATGAATATTGCATTCTCCTTTATGGCATACAATGAGAAAATACGTTCATAATTATCCTCAGTTCTAGAGTATATATTGAAGATATGTTTATAACTTCATTTTAACCGCTTATGTAAACAATTATGTAAATTTTCAATCCCCAAAAGTATGCAACAGTTATTGGTATAAGTTAAACCATTGTTTGAAGTTTGCGTTCCCTAGAATTAGAAAATTTGCCCAATTCTATTGGCATTCAATTTTCCCGCTGCATAATTATCGCAAGAAAATCAGGGTCAAAAGTGATCTCAGACAGCTACGCCGAAAAAGAAATGATCGGTACTATTGCACACACATATTGGATTTTCACGTAAGTGATTGGAATGTAAATCGGCATTTAAATCACTACAGTGGTTTCTTAACCGTGCATGTAGAATTTGTTAATGACTCTAGTTAAATTGATATATAAAAATATAAATTTCAAAATTTCGCAATGCAGTGCAATTAAACACAGAAACTAAACAGTACTTCTTCAAAAACCTTAAAAAACATATACTCAGGCAATTGACCATTTGATACTTGTCAATCAAGGATTGAATTAGCCAATTATCGGTTTATATTTCAGTGATAATTTATAGCACATAGTTGCATAATCCAATCAATTTACTTTAAATCCTTGGACAAACACCTTTAGACAAACAGAAAGGCGGAGCGATCTATATTTTTGCAACTGGTTAATTTACTTGTGTTCAAGATTGCCATAAGAAACAATCTGCGAAATGTCTTTCCTCGGTGAACAAATACTCGCAAAGCTGATTAACAACTATGAAAGCTCATACTGACAAGAAACACATTTTAGCTTTTTAGTTGATGACAAAAATTGTTTACCATGTCTACGGTAACGTTCAACAGTAGTCGGAAGGAATCGACACAAGATTGCATTCGTTCTATCGGTCGCGCCTTGCGAGATACGTGAACTGTCAATAACACACGACAATAAAGTAAATTAAGTGACATCGAAACGTCCGCCTGCGTAGGCCCAATTGCGTAAGTAATAAAGTCTGAGATTTGTGGAATGAATTTGTGTCACCTAGATTGCTGGTCATATCAACTGCAATTCACTAAAGAAGCGCATTAAAATGTAAAACGTACAAATGTATAATGTATAGACTTAGTTAACAAGTTAACTGATTGTTAAAATCATAACACGCATGTTTGTGATTTCTGTATTATATATTTATTGTATCATGTATAACCATCATTATTTTTTATATAATATCATTGTGACGTAGTATAAACTGTAACTTATATCAATAAGTACTACTTTGATTCGCCAGCTATAGTGCATTAACAATGAAATATATATTTTTAATCACACTTAATATATAATCAAACATTAAATCGAATGTATTCCTATTTCGCAAACGATCATTATTAAACAATGTACACATCTTCAATACACCAATCATTTATTTTTGAAGTGTCATAAAGAAAGATGCGATGCAGGGTACTACCGTATGTAGTGTGGAAAACAATGGTTTCGCTACATTGCGCCGGGATTTGCATGAAGGCAGCCGCGTGACAATATTGAACATTCAAATCAGAAATGGGTTCTTTATGTTCGCATTTAACCATCCTCTGCACATGAGTGTGTCGATATATGCTGTAACTTATGTTGACTGATCGATTAAGCAATTTTATGGAATTAAGCTATACAAGTGTTATCTCATTTACCTCACAGTATAGTTTGACATTGATTTATACAAATATGCATTCAAACGCGTTTTTGTATAAATGAATCAAAAGGGATTTCATCAACACCACATACTACGTCAGTAATTAGGCAGAAACGTTTATTTTCTGAAACTCCAAAAAACAGAAATAGCACAACTCGTCCAAATGACACGGACAAATATAATTATCGACCAGATAGGTTCGTGACAAAAAGAAAGACAATCGATAAATCGACAAAAGGAACTGTCAGGAAGCCAGCAGCCTATGATGGAACTAGTCCATGGAATGACTACAAAGCACATGTGCCACTTTGAATGAATGGGATGATACCCAAAGGGGTAATATCCATCAGTCTCCCTTAGAGGAGAATGAATGGGATGATATCCATCAGTCTCCCTTACAGGAATGGCACAAGGGGTATTTGGTAATTTAGCATCAAATACCTCAGACAATCACAAATTAGTTCGAGCTCTTGAAGATCGGTTCTCTCCACCAAATCAGACAGAACTATATAGAGAACAGTTGAGAGATAAACGCCAGAAAGCCAGCTATTATATGGCAGAGTTAGGTCAAAATATCAGACGCCATACTAATCTAGCCTATCCTAATGAACCCACTGATGTCAAAGAGACGTTAGCACGACAGCAATTTGTTGATGCATTAGTTAGCTCGGATATGAGATTGCGAATTGGACAAGACAGGTCCGTCCACCTAAACGATGCTGTAAGGCATGCCGTTGAATTGGAGGCCTACTGTCGTGCTGAACGTAGACATTAAGTGAATCAAGGCACAATGTGGGCGACGACAATGCATAAGACTAGCAACGAAGACCCTGAAATTAGTAAAATGACAGCTACCATCGCGGAAATACAGAAAAGCATCCGAACGTTAAACAAGAAATATGGAAAATCCACAAAAACCAAATTTTTCGAACGAAATGTATAAAAAAATCAGCAAACTAATGAAAGAAAGTTCTGGGTGCCTTATGCATTCCTAAGTGAGGTCTCGTTATAAGGTATCTATGTATGAAGTTTCATTAAAATATCGCAATGCGTTCTCAAATTATTGAGCAGAAACCGTTTTTGTGTTTTTAGTAACATTGACCTTGATCTCACCCACCCCATATGCAATCCCAAGCGTGGTCTAGATACAAGATATCTATGTATGAATTTTCATTCAAATATCTTGATGCATGCTACAGTTATTGAGTGGAAACCATTTTTCTATTTTTAGTTATGGAGACCTTGACCCCACCCACTCTATATGCAATCCCAAGCTAGGTCTCAAAATAAGGTATCCATGTATGAAGTTTCATTAAAATACCTCGATGCATTGTCAAGTTATTGAGCGAAAACTGTTTTTCTATTTTTAGTAACGGTGAGCTTTATCTTGACCCTACCCACCACATGCAATCCCAAGAGAGGTCTCAATATTAGGTATCTATGTATGATGTTTCTTTAAAATATCTTGATGCGTTCTCAAGTTATTAAGCGGAAACCATTTTCTACTTTAAGTAACTGTCACCTTGACCTTGACTACACCCACCCCATATGCAATCTCAAGCAAGGCTACGATAAAATGTATATATGTATGAATTTTCATTCAAATATCTTGATGCATTCTAAAGTTATTGAGCAGAAACCGTTTTTCTATTTTTAGTTACGGTGACTTTGACCCCATCCACCCCAAATGCAATTCCAAGCGAGGTCTCGATATATGGTATCTACGTATGAAGTTGCATTCATATACCTTTATGGATTATAGTTATTTAGTGGAAACCGTTTTTTCTATTTTTAGTAACGGTAACTTTGACCTTGATCCCACCCACCCCAAATGCAATCCCAAGCGAGATCTCGATATAAGTTATATACGTATGAAGTTTCATTAAAATATTTAAATGCGTTCTCAAGTTATTGAGCAGAAACCGTTTTTCTATTTATAGTAATGGTAACCTTGACCTTGAACCCACCCACCCAATATGCAATCCCAAGCGAGGCCTCGATATATGGTATCTATGTATGAAGTTTTATCAAAATATCTTTATGGATTCTAAAGCTATTGAGCGGAAACCGTGGTTCTATTTTTACTTAAGTTGACTTTGACCTAGACACCACCCACCCCAAATGCAATCCCAAGCAAGGTCTCAATATAGAGTATATATGTATGAAGTGTCATTAAAATATCTCGATGCCTCGATGTTTCCGCTTAATAACTTGAGAACGCATCAAGATATTTTAAAGAAACATCATACATAGATACCTAATATTGAGACCTCTCTTGGGATTGCATGTGGTGGGTAGGGTCAAGATAAAGCTCACCGTTACTAAAAATAGAAAAACAGTTTTCGCTCAATAACTTGACAATGCATCGAGGTATTTTAATGAAACTTCATACATGGATACCTTATTTTGAGACCTAGCTTGGGATTGCATATAGAGTGGGTGGGGTCAAGGTCTCCATAACTAAAAATAGAAAAATGGTTTCCACTCAATAACTGTAGCATGCATCAAGATATTTGAATGAAAATTCATACATAGATATCTTGTATCTAGACCACGCTTGGGATTGCATATGGGGTGGGTGAGATCAAGGTCAATGTTACTAAAAACACAAAAACGGTTTCTGCTCAATAATTTGAGAACGCATTGCGATATTTTAATGAAACTTCATACATAGATACCTTATAACGAGACCTCACTTAGGAATGCATAAGGCACCCAGAACTTTCTTTCATTAGTTTGCTGATTTTTTTATACATTTCGTTCGAAAAATTTGGTTTTTGTGGATTTTCCATATTTCTTGTTTAACGTTCGGATGCTTTTCTGTATTTCCGCGATGGTAGCTGTCATTTTACTAATTTCAGGGTCTTCGTTGCTAGTCTTATGCATTGTCGTCGCCCACATTGTGCCTTGATTCACTTAATGTCTACGTTCAGCACGACAGTAGGCCTCCAATTCAACGGCATGCCTTACAGCATCGTTTAGGTGGACGGACCTGTCTTGTCCAATTCGCAATCTCATATCCGAGCTAACTAATGCATCAACAAATTGCTGTCGTGCTAACGTCTCTTTGACATCAGTGGGTTCATTAGGATAGGCTAGATTAGTATGGCGTCTGATATTTTGACCTAACTCTGCCATATAATAGCTGGCTTTCTGGCGTTTATCTCTCAACTGTTCTCTATATAGTTCTGTCTGATTTGGTGGAGAGAACCGATCTTCAAGAGCTCGAACTAATTTGTGATTGTCTGAGGTATTTGATGCTAAATTACCAAATACCCCTTGTGCCATTCCTGTAAGGGAGACTGATGGATATCATCCCATTCATTCTCCTCTAAGGGAGACTGATGGATATTACCCCTTTGGGTATCATCCCATTCATTCAAAGTGGCACATGTGCTTTGTAGGCATGCCATGGACTAGTTCCATCATAGGCTGCTGGCTTCCTGACAGTTCCTTTTGTCGATTTATCGATTGTCTTTCTTTTTGTCACGAACCTATCTGGTCGATAATTATATTTGTCCGTGTCATTTGGACGAGTTGTGCTATTTCTGTTTTTTGGAGTTTCAGAAAATAAACGTTTCTGCCTAATTACTGACGTAGTATGTGGTGTTGATGAAATCCCTTTTGATTCATTTATACAAAAACGCGTTTGAATGCATATTTGTATAAATCAATGTCAAACTATACTGTGAGGTAAATGAGATAACACTTGTATAGCTTAATTCCATAAAATTGCTTAATCGATCAGTCAACATAAGTTACAGCATATATCGACACACTCATGTGCAGAGGATGGTTAAATGCGAACATAAAGAACCCATTTCTGATTTGAATGTTCAATATTGTCACGCGGCTGCCTTCATGCAAATCCCGGCGCAATGTAGCGAAACCATTGTTTTCCACACTACATACGGTAGTACCCTGCATCGCATCTTTCTTTATGACACTTCAAAAATAAATGATTGGTGTATTGAAGATGTGTACATTGTTTAATAATGATCGTTTGCGAAATAGGAATACATTCGATTTAATGTTTGATTATATATTAAGTGTGATTAAAAATATATATTTCATTGTTAATGCACTATAGCTGGCGAATCAAAGTAGTACTTATTGATATAAGTTACAGTTTATACTACGTCACAATGATATTATATAAAAAATAATGATGGTTATACATGATACAATAAATATATAATACAGAAATCACAAACATGCGTGTTATGATTTTAACAATCAGTTAACTTGTTAACTAAGTCTATACATTATACATTTGTACGTTTTACATTTTAATGCGCTTCTTTAGTGAATTGCAGTTGATATGACCAGCAATCTAGGTGACACAAATTCATTCCACAAATCTCAGACTTTATTACTTACGCAATTGGGCCTACGCAGGCGGACGTTTCGATGTCACTTAATTTACTTTATTGTCGTGTGTTATTGACAGTTCACGTATCTCGCAAGGCGCGACCGATAGAACGAATGCAATCTTGTGTCGATTCCTTCCGACTACTGTTGAACGTTACCGTAGACATGGTAAACAATTTTTGTCATCAACTAAAAAGCTAAAATGTGTTTCTTGTCAGTATGAGCTTTCATAGTTGTTAATCAGCTTTGCGAGTATTTGTTCACCGAGGAAAGACATTTCGCAGATTGTTTCTTATGGCAATCTTGAACACAAGTAAATTAACCAGTTGCAAAAATATAGATCGCTCCGCCTTTCTGTTTGTCTAAAGGTGTTTGTCCAAGGATTTAAAGTAAATTGATTGGATTATGCAACTATGTGCTATAAATTATCACTGAAATATAAACCGATAATTGGCTAATTCAATCCTTGATTGACAAGTATCAAATGGTCAATTGCCTGAGTATATGTTTTTTAAGGTTTTTGAAGAAGTACTGTTTAGTTTCTGTGTTTAATTGCACTGCATTGCGAAATTTTGAAATTTATATTTTTATATATCAATTTAACTAGAGTCATTATCATAATAATACACATGTAATTACATAAACATTTCAGTTAAGAAGACTTTAATATAGTATAAGTTAATATCAAATTTATATATATTTAATAATTATATTTATTATGCCCCCTTCGAAGAAGTGGGGTATCTTGCTTTGCACCTGTCCGTCCATCGGTCGGTCGGTCGGATGGTCGGTCTGTCCGAAGACCATTTCGTATCCGTACGATATCTAGAGAACGCTTTGACCTACGATCATGAAAGATGGTATGCTGGTTACTTGGGAGGAAAGGAAGACGCCTATAAATTTTGAGGTCAAAAGGTCAAAGATCAAGGTCACCTTGCTAAAATAGAAAAACGGTTTCCGCTCAATAACTTGAGAACGTATCGAGATATTTTAATGAAACTTTATACATAGATACCATATATCGAGACCTCGCTTAAGATTGCATATGAGGTGGGTGGGATCAAGGTCAAGGTCACCGTTACTAAAAATAGAAAAACGGTTTCCGCTCAATAACTTGAGAACGCATGAAGATATTTTAATGAAACTTCCTACATAGATACCTTATATTGAGACCTCACTTGGGATTGCATATAGGGTGGGTGGGGTCAAGGTCAAGGTCACCGTTACTAAAAATAGAAAAACGGTTTCCGTTCAATAACTTGAGAACGCATGACGATATTTTAATGAAACGTCCTACATAGATACCTTATATTGAGACCTCACTTGGGATTGCATATAGGGTGGTTGGGGTCAAGGTCAAGGTCATCGTTACTAAAAATAGAAAAAACGGTTTCAGCACAATAGCTTGAGAACGCATCGATATATTTTAATGAAACTTCACACATATATATCTTATATTGATACCTCGCTTGGGATTGCATATGGGGTGGGTGGGGTCAAGGTCATCGTTGCTAAAACTAGAAAAACGGTTTCCGCTCAATAACTTGATAACGCATCGAGATATTTTAATGAACCTTCATACATAGATACGTTATATTGAGACCTCTCTTTGGATTTTATATGGGGTGGGTGGGGTCAAGGTCACCATTACTAAAAATAGAAAAACAGTTTCCGCTCAATAACTTGAGAACGCATCGAGATATTTTAATGAAACTTCATGCATAGATACCATATATCCAGACCTCGCTTGGGATTGCATATTAATTATTTTTTTAACAATTGCACATATTCACAACTTGGCTGCAAGTCGGAGGGCATACATGTTTTACGAACAGCTCTTGTTAAAATTTTAAAGTGATGCCTAATTAACGTTTGGAAAGCAAAATCACTGACTTTTGATTAGGACGTTCCATGCTTATCATACTCCATGCTTACTTTACAAAGAGAAAAACTTTAGTATATTAAATGACCCCAGATCCTTTTTTTCTGACTGGTGATTAGGACAGTCCATGCTTACTATACTCCATGCTTACTTTACAAAGAGACAAACTTTAGTATATAACATGACCCCAGATCCTGTTTTTTAAATGGTAATTTGCCTGTGCATAATTAAGGTGGCCAGTTATATTTATTGTGGATAAATTTGGATCCCTTTAAAAAGGATTAAAACATATGTTCTTTAAGGCTTTTGATGAAGTACTGTTTTGTTTCTGTGTTTTATTGCACTGCATCGGGAAAGTTTAAAATTGATATTTTTATATATCAATTTAACCAGAGTCATAATCATAATAATACACATGTAATTTCATTAACACATCAGTTCAGAAGACTTTAATTTATTATAAGTTAATATCAAATTTATATATATTTATTTGTTATATTTATTAAAATGTTAAAGTGATACTTATTAAACGTTTGGAAAGCAAAATCACTGACTGGTGATTATAACGGTCCATGCTTACTATACTCCAAGCTATACAAAGAGACAAACTTTAGTGTAGTATTTGTAGCACTATCTGTACCAAACTATGGTTATGATATATTATAATACAGGCAATAACATGATATAAGATCCTTTTTAAATAAAAATTTAATACTATAGTCAGCCTATTAAAGCCACAACAAATTAATCGATCTCCAGATTATTAGATAAATGGTGTGTGTATACATTTTATATTCTGAGAGGTTTCTCAACATAGCATCTCTTTGACAATCATCGATGAACAAAGATCTCGCAACACATTTTCTCGTTTAAAAACCCATCACCATATATATACTTCAGTTAAATTTTATGAATGTATTCCATTTTGGTAAATTATTATTATATTGTTTACTATTAAGGTCACATTGTGCAAATGGGCAACGTGATATTTTATCAAAGTGCTTAAGACTATAAAACATAACAATCCATACATTTTAGATCACTATATGTCTCATATTACATTTCATTTATTAATAGTTTCAGACAAATTGTATCTGATGATCATATTACTCTATTTTATATTGCGATAGATAAAAAGAGAGTGCAATATTTACAAATAAGGTTATCTACCCATTCCAAAGCTAACTCCGTACCCTGTCTTAGATATTTAATCAACTATAAGTATTAGATATCAAATTTGGATTGTGTGCAGCGAGTCTCCGTGGTAATCTGAAACATAACGCTGCGTATTAAGTCGATGCATCAACCGGCGTAATTGTGTTCATCGTTTCCCCATAAACCTACATATAAATAGACCAGCAGCAATACATTTGCAAATTATTTTAGGGAAAGGCAGGTAAATTAACACATCATTCAATGCTAGTACATTGGATTTAATATTCAGCTAATTCAATAATGGTTACATGTGATGAACATTGAATTCCATGTATGTGCTACCACATTGTGATGACTGCAGGGAACTTAATGTAGAAAACATGCAAACACATGCCAAACCAAAATATAAAATACAACGATGCCAATACACGGAAAAGATAAACTAAATTATATCTGGATATAATTGAAATAGGTCATGTTATGTTAATTTTAAAAAATGAAACCCATAAAGTGGTATTTGATAGTGTTTTTACATGTAGTATTGTATTATGCATATATTTCCTTATTAGACTGTAATTAATAAATGGTAACGGGCGTAGTATTTCGTGATAATTACTCTAGCATATACTAATTTTGAAATAAAAGAGACAAATTCAAACCCTGAATAGTATGGTGTAATGTAAATGCATATAGCATTAAAGTGGTTAATATAGCCTGTTGTATAGTCAGGTTTGCATTACACTTACTATACTTTGGATTAGCATTAAACTAACCCTCAGCACACATTTCATTGTTGGTTTACTTGATTACCAAGTTTGGATATGCACAATATTCGTAGTTGTTATACATCTTATATATACTATTTATTGTATGGAATATTAACAAAAAGCATTTGCTTTGATTTGTGTGAACACTGCAATAAAAACGGATACTTTTTAGGATGTTATACAACATAGTAATGGTGTGCATTCCTTTTAAAACCATTGTGGAGACCAGACATGTCGTTTCAAAATATAAATAAGTCAAACGTCGTAATAAATACATTTTAATCGATATTTTGATCAAGATAAAATTATTACAACTCTTTTGAAAAAAACAAAATAGTTTCAAATCAGGTAAAGATTTGTCAAACTCCTTTAAAAGCCTAGTTTAAGGAATATCGGGCCTCTGCAAAAGGGGTATTACTTTTTGTGTATTGGTCCACCATAAAATCTCATATCATTATTTCAATATTTTTTCTCAGCTGACTGAGCAATGGCTGAGTACACCTTTTCAATGCATGTTCAATTGAAATATTTTTCAATTGAACATATTTATTTGAACTTTCTAGACAAACAAGTGTGTAATTTTACAGTTTGTTTAGGACGTCCAATTTTAATTGTTCATATATTTCATTGTTGCGTTACATGCAGCAAACTATTGGATTTTACTATATATTGTATAACCGATTCTAAAACAGCATACAGGTAATGATATGGGATACGTACTGCTAAAACAACAACCTGCTTTAGTAATTATCAGTCTCGAGTCTTGAATTGCTCTAATTTCCTGTGAAATTGACCCCTGAATGGGCTATATGGGTGCCATGTGTATCTACAAAGAGTGAAACACAATCCTATAAATGCAGTCACACTTGGGTGGTTATCCAATTCTCTACCTCTGCAGCTGCAGTGTATTGATCTCAGATGATAAAGGCCACCACACCGTTTCCACACTGTGACCACAGCAGGGTGCCAATACAAAAGGGTACATTATCCCAGATTTTAGCGGGAAATAGTTAAACTAAGCATTTAATGCATTAGCATAGGTTACAGCATGTCTAAACGATTTAAATAGCTGCTGAATCTCTTAGAATGAGACATTTCTCTTTCAGATAATCTAAAGATATTATATAGCATGAAGTTGTTAACATCAATCATCACAAGGTACCCCTATACACAAAACATGTTTATAACTTGCCTACAGCGTATGTATGTCTGATATACACATTAAACTTACCATAATTAACTTAACAGAAGAGTTAACTACGTAAAGAAGAGGATTGAACGATTGCTTGGACCCTTTTATCTTCAATGATTAAACCAAATGGTAGATATGTTTATACTTGTGGAATGCATTCATATTCTTTTGTTACTATGTATAGTTGCATACAATTAGTTATTTTTTAAAATATTTGATTTTAAAACAATACCATTCATAAATAAAACAAAGTATTTTTATTTATTAAACCACGATCAGCATTCCATGAAATGCCAATTCACATAATTTACGTTTTATAACATCGTTGTATAATTACGCTTAACTTTGTGTACATACATGAGCAGAACTTAATCAACTATGTAGCCATATGTTCGGGGAAAGTTTCATAATTGTATAATAGAAATGCATATTAAAATATTGTGTGTTTTTGTTATTCAAAGTTTATCAAATTGGCAATTTTGTATGGCATTGTGTGAGTTGTTTGTTTTAATAACGTAACTTCTAGGGCTATTGCTATATAACAATACCAGATTGTCGTTTTTGTTTTGTTTTTAAATCGGGTGCTTTTGGTGTAAAACTGCAATTGGATATTGTCGTAAATAAATGGTAATTGAATATGGCAGTATCTGACCGCTGATACAGTACAGTATATTGCATTTTTTTTTCTGGATTTCTGTACATAAAGTGTTAGTGTCATACGTGTACACATGTTTTATCATGTTTTGCTTTTGTTTTCACATAAATTCATATCCAAGGAATCCATATTTTTCAAGCATGCAGTAGCCAAATCAGTATTGTGTTGAACAAATTCCACAAACACTTCATATATTGTCTAGCATGAAATGTATTACCTGAGCTCAATGCACTATTTTATCTTATAATGGTGCAAAGTATTGTTTTGCACACTAATACATTGTCGCTTTGTCAACACGGAGTACTAGCGTTCAACGCAGATCAATGATACATGAAAGGAACAAGAGTTCAATTGTTAACTGTTATCGTGGAAGCAGCTATCAGATGAACATATCTCATAAAATGACTATGAAATAAAACCGATTAATTTTTTATTGATCATATATTGTATAAAATATTTGTATTTACTGAGTGGCATGCGCCAAACAGGCGTTTTTATTTATTTATACTATAAAATACTATAATATTAAAATAGCATTGACATTATAATTACGAATGACCCACGGTTCACTTTTCAATGAAATGCCACTTTTCGCCCTCCAGAGTGGATTCACGGCCTTGTTGCACAGTTACATGCATTTTTATATTATGACATGTTAGAAAAATTAACATTATCCCAGTAGAATTGATTTTAAAAGGATTGCCCTCACATGCACACAACACTCGTGTATTGTATTAGAAATAATCCCATTGATTTAATTTTTCGTAGACGTCCTATTACGTGGCTGTATGTAACACTTGATGACGACGCATCACCTGTATAATCTTAATACTTTTTTGGCAAAGAAACTCTATACTCTGTTAAGTTATCAGTATGCCACTAACAATAATGTGGTCTTACAAAAATGTTGTTTATATTATATGCATTATGTATATACCCATGTGCTTGATATCATTTTACGGCTGTCAACAAGACTGAGTATAGAACCAAAATTATCTGGAAGAAGAAGTATTCTGCTAAATTGAATCATTAAACTGTGTTGTACGTTTGGAGCATACGTATCATGTTGAGCGTTAGTTTACAGAAACTGTTTTGTGTATTGGGTCTCGAATGTTAGACAGTTATTAAATGATTATGGTTTTTCATATGTTTTTGAAAACTTTCAAAGTGTCAATACAGAATTGTTTATAAATGAATTTAAAAGTAGAATTTTCGATTCTTTTAAACAAGAATGGTATGCAAATTTGGAAAATAGCTCTGTGTTATATATCTATAGACATGTTAAAAACACTTTAGATTATGAAAATTACCTAGATATATTACCAAGATCCTTAAAACCTTATTTTTGTAAGCTTAGAGTGAGTGGACTACCACTCAGAATACAAACGGGAAGATATGGCCAAAACAGAATAGTACGTGATGAAAGACATTGTTTATGTTGCAATACTCAAGACATTGAAGATGAATATCATTTTATTTGTGTATGTAAATGTTACTCTGACATAAGAAAGAAATTTATTCAAACTTTTTACTACAAACATCCATCAGTATATAAGTATTTACAAATACTTAATACAAGAGATAAAACCAGATTAATAAAAATATCTTTGTATGTTAAGGAAGTACTTATTCTAAGAAACTCACTTTTAAATATAGAACGGTAGAAAAATTAAAACGTTCATCCTCCGTTATAAGTACATACTTAACTTTGCTGTCGTAAATGGGCACATACACTGTACTCGTATGTTAAAAATATACCAACTATATGATAATAACATATTGTTTCCCCTATGTTTTTGTCACGTATACTTTATATATATGTATACTTATATTCATTTATTGTAGACGATGTACCTTGTACAAGTCTTAATAAAATATCTGTTCTGTTCTGTTCTGTATTGTACTTGGTCATGTCAGGCGTACGGCTCGTTATCTTACCACAGTTTATACAAGAACTTATCCATCGAACATTATTAAATGCACATTTGAAGTGTCAGTCATTGTCGTAAATGTGATAAACAAACTGATTGTTAAATAAATGGTCACTTCTCCGAATTAAAATCTACATTTATATTTAATTATATTGATATGAATGTAAAACGTGTATATTATTGCATAAGTATGTATAAAATATCAATTATTGTGTTTACCATTTAAACACGTGGAAAATATCGCACGCTTGTACATTATAAACATTGTGTGACAACGATAACGAACATGAGAGCGACACTGAGATTATTGAGATTGATTGATCATCCTCGCGACATGAGATTTTTCAATATACAGTCTGCCCTCGATACAGCGACATTTGCTATAACGGAATATTCAACATCCGACGCGATTTCAGTAGGGACGGATCTTTTCAGCGATATTCTTACATCTTATAGCGGAATATTCGGGTTCCAACTGTGACACAATTAATTTGGGAACCAATTAATAGAATAAACGTCAAACGGTTTCGTTAAAGCGACATTGAGAAGCCTCCTTGCGGCAAAGTTGTGAAAGACCCGCTTGATTTCTTAATCGCTTTAAAATGGATTCTTTATGCACGTAGAGCGGTTCTAGTCAGCAGTACAATGCAGGTGTGATAATCTTTTTCACACATCTATTACTTCATTACATTCAAATTACAAGACATTAATTGAGATTAAAGAAATAATTCATGCTTGTTTTTAGTACGATGATAGGCTGGGACCTTGACCTAGTCCGTAGAGAACTATTGTGGATCTCAAAATCAGCCTTCCGTCGCTGACATTTTTGTTAGAAATTGATCTGCGTACATGTGCTTTGAATGCATATCAAATTGAATTAAATTATGTTAACGTATACACGTGAGTATTACTGTTTGTAAAGTCGTTTTGTTTGTCCGTATGGGTTCACATGTATTCATTGTGCTTAAATTACAAAAATGTTAAGAAATCATGCATTTATTAATTATACATGTTCTTTTTATTTATTTATTCAATGGACACAATGAAGGAAACAATGCACTTAAAGTTTACGAAAGATGACAATACGTAATGACTGTATTGATCGTTAAAGTAATACACCGTCACCACTGGAATTCGTTGTAACGGAAATTCGATAAAGCGACATTTTAGAGGGAACGTATTTTGTCGTTATAACGAAGGCTGCCTATACTTAAAGGAATTGTCATTTGTTGTATACATGGACTGTTATTATCAAACAAATCCCTTGTCAAAACAACGTATTATGACCAATGGCTGGTCCCGGACGTTATGTTGCAAAATATACAATCGCTTTAATTTTAAAATGTAGATATTAGTAAGTGACGTTAACTTGCTGCTGCTGCGTGTACCTGCATTTGTTTCTTAGCGTTTACCGCATTTGGTATACTTTTTGTATGTTTATATTGCAAATCTGTGTTGAAACGTTTTAAAGAAATCCTTCATTACAATGTGCATATAATGCCATCCGCACGTGTAAAATAACATATACGGTAGTCCATATATTATACTGAGTCTTTGATTTTACACGTACAGAAGACATTTTACATGTATAAAAACAGTCAAATGTTATTAATAAATCATAGTTAAAGTTATGTATACAATGAATAGAGTACACATTGTTATGGTAAGTAATATATCATTACCAATTAAAAATATCTCACATTGTTTTTGCAACTGGTTATACGTTAATATATGATAGTACATATATCCTTGCAACGACTGAGATTTAACATATAAGTATGTTAATAATATTACATCAGAATTGCCTCCACTAAAAATAAATTTACACTTTGTAAAGTAAAATACAGTCTTCAATGACATAAATTAGCCGGATTATTACAAACATTCCAGTAATTCGCCATTCGCACTGAGCAAAGTACATCGATCTCTAAATCTTAGATCAATTGAAACAGTTACAGATCGTGAAAGGACACATAATTCTTCATTAAGTGTCTTGCGTTTTCTTGTCAGCTTACTAAATGTATTACATGTTTCGTGCTAAGGTCCCAAGCATTCCCACATTCTTCAATAGCAACACGCACGGTATTGAACACTTAATTCCACGACTGGTATAACAGTTGTCACGCAAAAATAGTTCCTTCTGATAAATACTCTCATTGTCGGTTTTGTAATACAAATGAGATTTGCTTCTGGAATATAATGGAGTCTCATTTTGTCCTGTAAAGACGTACACATTTGTACTCTCGATGTTCTAAAGCAGTGCAATAAACCGCTAAAATAACTGTCTTTTTACGCACAACCAACTAAAGGTGGAATATATAATCATGCATGCCATTTTTCATGAACATTGAATATAGAGTGGTAGTATCTTGACCTTTCTCATATTAATGAAAATATCTGTTTCCGTTTTACTTCCGTAATTCGCATGGCGCACATCACCTAAGGCGAAATATTCAAGGCGACCGGCTTTAGCAACCTAGACGTTTATACCGAATTCCGGTGTTCATTTCCTTTGGCATAATTAAACACAACCGTGAGCGGCAAACTATTGTATTCGTTATCCATTCGTCTCGCACTGCAGCCCAAATCTGCATCTTTCCAATGGATGTTCCTGGCAATACGCGTGTGCGCTTATTCTACTCTATATCAAAGTATTAAATAACTATTCAATTTTTCCTCTAAAACCATTTTGAGCATAACAAAACTGTCCAAAATTGTAAGGACGTATATGAAGATATATGTACACATTACTATATGAATATATTTCAGTTAAACGTGTTGCAATTGATGGTGTCCTCTGTTGCATATTATGCATATTAGAGGCGACAGTTTAAATTGTTACATTACATGTAGGACTACGTTTCTCGCGTCTATTGGATTATTAACACAGTTGGATTATTTTCTGATTAAGTGTGACATATATTCCACAAAAGATGTAGAAAATACATGCAACACTTTCCAAAATCTAATCTTAGATCAACACTTACAGTCGTTAAAATATTCAATGTTGCAGTAAAATACAAAACAAAACGCTGTAGAAGATGTAGTTTAAATCACATAATTGATTGTTTAAAGTAAAACAGATTATGTGAACTATTTTGATATTTTGTAAAATCGTTGATGCAGTTTATATATTCTACGAATAACACAATATTTCATATGTTTTGTGGTGGTTTCAGTCTTTTAAGCGTAGGTTAATCGCCGGAAAATATGTAAACTATACAAAAGGTGTTTTATATTTGAACGCAATATATTAATGGTCTTGCCCAAGATCGGTAAAGGGATTTTTACGCGTTTCGACTCGTGTCCAATTTTTAGATCCTTCAGTCTATAAGTAGTCAACATTTGACTATAATCAAGATTTGTAATCAATAAATCGTTAATTACATACGCTAATTGGCACCTTTTATTTCTGACAAAATGGGAAAAACTGTCTTAATGTAGAATCTGCATTCGAGAGCTCAGATTGAACAACATGCTACTGTGGGTGCTGTGTGCATTATAGCTGATTGTATTCTGAGTGTGCATTATAGCTGATTGTATTCTGAGTGTGCATAATAGCTGATTGTATTCTGAGCGTGCATTAGAGCTGATTGTATTCTAAGTGTGCATTATAGCTGATTGTATTCTGAGTGTGCATTATAGCTGATTGTATTCTGAGTGTGCATTATAGCTGATTGTATTCTGAGTGTGCATTATAGCTGATTGTATTCTGAGTGTGCATTAGAGCTGATTGTATTCTGAGTGTGCATTAGAGCTGATTGAATTCTGAGTGTGCATTATAGCTGATTGTATTCTGATATGTTCGCAATAGTCAATTTCTTTGACTGTCAATGGTAAACACAGAACGTTCATATGGTGGTATACTTCTGCAAAAGACAATGTTCATGAAAGTTTAACAAATTTTCACGAAAATTCAAAACCTTTCGTGCAAACTTAAACAGCTGTTTTAACTGGTTATCAACAAAAATGTCAGATTAGTGCCCACAACTTCATAAAATAATCAGAAAGGTTTTTGAGAGATAGTGTCACTTATCCCGGAATTTAAGTAAGATTTTCACGAAACGCTCAGTTGTTAGAGCGCTGGACTGTCAATCTGTGGATAGTGATTTTAACCCCAGCCACATAACGTGTGTGGGCATTGGTCATGAAATTATTTCTGCGGCCATTCTCCCAGTACTTCTGGTTGACGTAGGGCAGTTGTCAGCTACTGGTATAGGTATGTGCACTTAGTACTGGTAAATCACTTAGATCGGCTAAGCTTGCCCAGGAAAAGTGTGAATAGGTTAACTGACCGCAGTGATATGACTGAAATTCTGTTAAAACGGCGAAAAATCTAAACAAACAAACAAAACAAACAAAACGTTATTCCGATAACATAATTATAATTCCTTTATGAACATTTCCAATCTTTCTATAATATATTAAGTATTTCGCGAATAATATTACGATCTTTAAATAGTTATCGTATAAAGTTCAAGGCACTAATGTGAAATTTCCCATTTAGTACGGTGACCGTAAGTTGAAATTGACAAAAACAAAAAAAGAAGTTATTAATATGAAAAAATTGATAACCTTTATTGAAAATTGTTCATATTTTCATGAACAATATCTGGTTATCTTATACAGAAGTGTTCCACAGTACTGCCACCAAACGTTCAAACGCTTGTTTTCGTTTACATATTCCCTTGTTTTATATTCAGCATATGTAAAGTTAAGTTAAACGCTAGGTTTGTTTTCAATTCGTTTCATGTACCATTTTGTCAACTACTGTGGTCAAATCGTATATTTGTTGATACATGATAACTTATTTATGTGCTTAGACTATAAAACGTAATAAACCATATGTTCCAGATCACTTTATGTCTTATACTACATTTACGTTTATAATTGCGATGGATAGAAAGACAGTACAATATTTACACATTTAGTGATATACCAATACCATAACTCCATTTCTGTGTTATACATGTTGCCATTTTATATATTGAAATATTCTACATTTTATCACCGTATCACCGTATCAACCGAACAAATTCTTAGTACACATTTTCCAGATTAACCTTCTGGTCGTCAAAATAAATTAAACCGAAACGAATTGGCCAGAAGCAAAACAAACACATTTTAAAATATTTTCAAGGAAAAGCAAAAAAGTTAATGAACACATCGTTCAATAATATAGCATTTCATGGACATTAAATATCTATGTGCGGCTATTTCATTACTGGTTATCTGTATTATTGAACTATATCATATTGTGGTGACTATAGTGTGTAACCAACATAATAATAATAATAAAAAGCGCGAGTAACATAGATACGATTCAAACAAGCGCGATTCCAAAACATAAAGCACAACAAAGCGAGCAAATGAAAAGAAAAAAGGAATATAGCAAGATCGTTTGGAAGTAAATCATGATATTTCATTAAAAATGAAATTAATTAATTAAGCGCATTAAGGGAAATTTGATGGTGTTCGTCCTTATTATTTTTTCTGCACGCACATTTGTCCATGTATTCAATTTGTAGTTAATAAATGGTAACATACACATAGTGGGTAATATCGTAAATTCTTTTATAAGATTACAACCATGTTGTCATTCAATTGTTATAATTTGATTAAACAATAATCTAATGTTCAACACGAATGTTAGCATGTGTCATGATTACCAAGTAATCAAGTAATTGTTGTTGTTAAATTATAGGTATAATATATAATATTTATTTTATGAGTTTTAACACGCATGTGCGTTGATTCAATAAAATCGAATGCATTTTGTGGATGTAATACAACGCAGTGACGATGCGAACACCAGACATGTCGTTGTCAAATAATAAATGATTGAAAGAAACGTAATAAATTCTTAATTCCAATAAAGATCTTTTTCTGAAGTATACAATAATAGCTAGTTCAAAATCATGTAAGGATTTATAAAGCAAAAAAAAAAACAAAATCCTTTAATACACTACCTTAGGGTGTAGTATGTCTGACCGATTAAGAAATCTGCTGAATCTTATATGATGAAGCATATCTTTTTCAGATAGTCTGAAGATTCGATGTAGTTGTTAACATCACAAAACATATGTATCACTCACCTTCAGTGTATATATGTCAGATATACGCATTAAACCTAGCCTGATAAACTTAACAGAAGTGTTAACTATGTTTGAACAATTATATGGACCCTTTTATCTTCAATGATTTAAATAGTCGATACGATGTTGGTATGTATATAATTAATACATAATCTGTTGTAACTACAGAGATTTTAATAGGTTGCTTTTTATATATGATTTTAAGACAATTCTAATTATTAACCACGATCATCATTCGATGAAATGCCAATAGTATGGATTCACGTATGATAGTGATGTTCTTGTCTTTTGTTCAGTTTTGTGTTATATACATCGGTAGAACTTATTAACTATATAGTTATATGCATGGAGGAAGTGCCATTGCTGTAAAATGTAAGTGAATATTAAATTATTGTGTGTTTACTTTTCATAAGACTGGCGAATATGTACGACATTATGTGAGTTGTATAATTTGCCACCGTTACATCTAGGACTCTAGGTATACAATCATACCCGAGTGTCGTTTTGGTTGTTTGTTTTTGTCTTTTTGTGCCACCGCTCCAGTTTTGTGCTGTGTTATATCGGCAATTAGTCTCTGGTCATAAATGCGCTTGTGATGTTAATAAGCGTTCTCTCCTGTTGATACAACTCGATTTCACAATGTTTATATTTGTATTTGTGTAAAGTTTTCCCTTGTGTATTCTGTTTTTAAGATGCAACTGGATACTGCCTTAAATAAATTGCAATCTAACACAGGCTCTCCTCTGCTAATGCAGTTTTGATTGCTCTACATACACGGCTAGTGCCATACGTGTACATCCAACAAAGGTTTGAGAAGGCTCTACATACATGGCTAGTGCCATACGTGTACATCCAACAAAGGTTTGAGAAGACTCTACATACACGGCTAGTGCCATACTGTTTTGATTGCTCTACATACACGGCTAGTGCCATATGTGTACATCCAACAAAGGTTTGAGAAGGCTCTACATACACGGCTAGTGCCATACGTGTACATCCAACAAAGGTTTGAGAAGGTTCCTGCTGTTCAATATAACAAGTGTTTGTACAATCTGCAAGTGCGTTTATGTATCAATATTGGTGTATATAACTGCATCGCGAGGGTTTAGGGCAGAAACGCGCATTACATCATGAACGTGAATTCATATACTAAAGGGGTGAGAACAATTCATATACTATTCTCAGTGTAATTCATGGGGAACACATTTGTTTCTTTACTATGACCAGTAATAATTTTATGATGTTTTCACCTATTTATGAAAACATAAGTTACAACTGGAAAATAAGTGTATGCTGACATAATTCCTAATTTAAAAGTAATCCATTGTATATAAAAACATTTAAATACGTTTAACTTTATGTCAAAATAATATTTCGTTTAGCCAAAACGTAGTATAGATTGGCATGTCAACTCTAAACACAATCGAATGTACTGATATCATAGACATATAAGCGTGCAAACATACATGTGTACGTTCGATGCAATATAAAATTATAGAGAATGTAAATGAAAGGCTCTGACATTTAACATTAATTGAAAAGTAATAAAACTACGAAATATGCACCTGTGTTAACTAAACCAATGCTACTTATCGTTTTTCATTTCTGTTTGTTTTTATTGTTTTATCAAATGTCATGTTACACGTACCAGTCTACTTTAAATATATATTAACACTATTTGAAAGTATGTTCAGCAATTTATACAATAAAAAGATTGCTTTAACAAACCTGACAATACGTGTGTGCGAATCGTACTGTTATTACTTGAGCGACCGCAAACACTAACATAACCTGCATAATGTGAAGCCATGTTACGAACATTTCTGTAAATATTTGCGCATAGAATATTATGTTTGTCTATTATATTATCCATATTTGAATAACAGTGGTATTACCAGCAATAAAACATTTCATAACTGCTATGCGAAATGAAAATGTTTCTTTGCAAAAACGATCGCCATACAACGAAGTTTGACTTGTATTGACGTCTCTATTGCAATATTAATGGATATGTTTTAATACTGCGCTGCCAGGAATAAAGTTATCTACGACAGTATATCTTAGGTAATCAATTAGCCGGAAATCACACCGAAGAGGCATATAAAGTGGACAAGAACTGGTATGAGTGTCGTACAACATATATGTACAGAATGGGGGTAACCAACATAAGCCATTTTAGTCTGCCCTGAAAAATACCCTGTAGCAAGTTAAAAAACAGCAACAACAACATCAATGTATAATACACAGATAAATATAATTTAAAGTATTATGCTTGTATATATTAAGACAAAATATTACACACATTTAAATGTGTAACTATGTACGATCTTAAAACAAAAATACAAATAATAAATCAAGTTGATTATTGATATAGTTCCATTTAAAATGGAATAATCCTTGCTGTTTAACGCATGATTTGCTAGTGTTTGAAGCAGAAAATAGTTTTCAGATGTACATAACATGTATACGCTTTGACTCGACAGTTGTTCTAGGTTACACATCCCTAACAAATGATGCAAAAGCCCGCACTCGTATCTGTTGATTTTTTTGATATAGTAATGTTTCCTTCGTCATTTTAATGCTTTTTATGTTTGTTTTTATGTTTCATGTTATATTGTCATTTTATCTGCTTATTTTGAAATAAATTGATATAAAAAGGTCGTGCTTACATACTTTAATGAAAAAAATTCGCTGCAAGTGTATTCACACTTTGTGTTTAAAATGTAAAGTGTATACACTTGTAGACTTTTCGAGTGAATATATGCTAATGCATACTAGTTTAAGAATTTAATTATAAGTATTAATGTACATACTTGTATTTCCAAATTTTATGATGATTGTGTACGTAGATAGCACTTTAGTATTAAACTTGACAAAATTCCAGAATCGTTTTTGGATAAACACTAGTAGAAAAACTACGAAAAGTAACGAAGAACACTATTTTTGTTTATTTACATTTGAGGCTCGCCGTTGGAAAGCGGGACTTAATGCAGGTTTTTAAAGTGTCGTCCCGGATCAGCCTGTGAAGTCCGCTTTATTTGTATGTCGTTGTAAATGTAAGGGTATAAAGTATATAGCGGCGGATACGCATAAAAACTGTGTCTTTTTATATGTGAAATTCTTCAAACAAGATGATATATGAACATTTTATGTAATTGCATGCATATGTAAGCAAATTTTGGCTTCACTGTTTGTAGATTCTCGTTGTAGATAAAACATGCGAATGTAAATAAATGTTGAACAATTGACTTAAACATCGTAGTAAGGATATACTGATGTCCTTTTTGTATTTTCGATTGTTGACAAGGTTTGAATTGTCTTGTAAAATGTGCTTTTAAATAATCATAACGTTGTCTCGTGTGTCAATACCCCGTTATGAATGTAAAATCATTCTATATAATGGAGCCCGTTTAGTCCGTTGTTTAATTTCCAGGTTCAACGATATTTTAAATCGCTTTGTACTCGTATGTTTCGAAATTCGCAAATTATTTATTATTGCAATCCGTATCAAATTGTACTAAAAAGTAAATGATAAATAAACCAGTGTATATTCGATTAGCTAAACAAAAGTTAAGCATCTATTGACACTGTATCAATAGTCGATACAACTGCAATTCAATTATATTATATTGTGCCATAAATCGTATAATGCGAACATTAAAAAGCCATTAGTGAACTGTATAATCATCGTGGCCTTGTATGTGTCCGCATATTGCAACGTTTGTGTTTAACAACCTTGACTCAGTCGAGAACTGTTCCACAAAGCATACATATTTTTAGTTGTGCTTCAAAGGAAATGATTCCTAAATTGCAGATATAATCCTCATTTAATTATAATGTGTTATATACTGATTGAAATCGGTTGCTGTTTTGTTATGTATTAGATACTGTTAAAAGGCTTTCCTAAAATGATTCACGTGTTATCGACGACTTGTTATTTTTAAAGTTTACAGTGTGCACTGTGCAAAAAAGAACTCACACTGTAACTCAAGGTTAAGCTGTGTTCGTTAAGTATTACGCCATCCGTAAGTGTATTGCATTCGATTAAACAAAACATCCCGTTTTCATGAAAGAGAGCGCTGGTATTTTTTGCACGATGTCAAGATTCATTTCACATATCTCAGACTTTATTAATTACGCAATTCACTCCAAACCGGCGCCTGGGTCGTTGTCACTTGATTAAATTTATTACAGTCCATTATTCACATTATTGAACGTTTACCCATTACGCAAAGTAAGATCGATAGAAACAACACAATCATTGCGTCGATATAATCCAATAATTGTTAAAAGGTAACGTAGACATGGTAAACATTTTTTTGCCATCGAAAAAAGCTAAATGTCATTCATGTCATTAGTAGCTTACACAGTTGTCATCCATCGTTGTTTGTATAAAATCTATTTGTATGTGTCCATACATGTACATGTATCGGTAAAGTCATGATAATAAAGCGCATGTGTAACGATTTTGTGGCAAGTATTCGTTTGGAGAATCTTCATTTTGACTCCTTAAGTGTTGAACAGGGACATTTGGTCTTACAGTTATAAAATAAGCATGTTTTGCTCTGGTTCTTTATTTAGTTTGAAGGTTCGCATTTTAACAGCGGATATCAAATAAGTATGAACTCTTGTGCAGCGATTAGTACGCATATATTGGTTAAGTAGCTATTTGCTTAAAGGATTCCATTACCATTACCAATTAAGTTGAATTAACATAATGGAAGCATGGTGTGTTTGCAGACGTTTGTTTCGAAATCCCAGTTACTTTTATTTAGTTTCGCATCAAGCAGGAATTAACATCCGAACGTTATACGTTTAAGTTTGTGATTAATAGTTTTTACGTATTGGAAGCATTAATCGTTTGTAATTTTTTGTAATTATTTCGATATTTGTACATAATCATCTTTAGTTTACCAATTATTTTTATTACACAAGTGCTTTAATTCACTGTATAGTGCGTATAGGTCTTTGATTTTTATGCAGAACCACAAAGAGATGCACGTTTTCACAAATGGCAGTCACATACAAATTAACATCATTTAATGTCGTCATTTTATCTGGATATCATTTGATAAACTGTAAACCGTGTTTACATAAATGAGAACGTGATCATGATGGTTGACGAACTTGTCAAATCAATGAATGAGAATTAATCCTCTAGTTGAAAACGGCGGCGAAGACTATGTTACACTTTGACATATTTATTCTTTAGTAGATAAATAGGTCATCAGACTAATAATAAGTATCTTCCTTGCGATAAATTGGACTCATTAACAAGCGCGATTACAGCTACTCAGTTTTGTCCCTCTTACATGCTCGATAGATATCGGAACAGACAGAACGGATCTCTTTAACAAAAACACCGAAAAATGTGCTTAATAATGACAATACAATAACTGAAAAACATATCAATTACAAGAAAAAGCATATGTTGTAATATATTGTAAGTTTTAACACTCGAAATTTAGACATTATACAGGGGGGGGGGGGGGAGTAACTCCACTCTAAACCCGCCAAAGATTAACCCCTGATATGACTGATAATAGCTGGTAACCAACAACAGTCTAATACATATTAGATGACTCGTGACTTCCTTGCTTTGTGTTTGTAAAAAAGTAACCAAGATAGCACATGCTCATATTACTTCATGAAAAAAAGCAATTACAATTATGTAATTTGAACCTATTTGGAGACCAATCTATTTTGTGCTTGGCTTCATTCTTTAATGTTATATCGACCAATTTGTGTCTAACTGGAAACATCAAGAATATAAAATATTATGAACAGTTATATTCTGGTCTAACATAAAATATATTTTAGATTATGTGCATCGTGTACAATACCCATATGTTTAATAGCATTTCACATCTGTCTAATGGTATACAACAACAATTAGCTAGCAGTCTTCTGCTAATCTGAAGATTTATTGTATTTTCGAAGTATAAAGTCTCAAGTCGATATGGTCATTTATAGCGTAAGTCTGCATCTTTAGTCACAGTTTACACAAGAATTAATCCATAGAGGATTATAATTATATGCTCAATTGTATACGCATTCCTTGCCGAAGAAATGATAAACAAACTAATGGTTATATAAATGGTCATTTCTCTCTTTTAAACTTCAATTTTAGTTATATTGAAATAAATCGTGCATATTAATGCATAAGTATGTATAAAATATGAATTATTATGTTCATGATTAAAACAGGTGAAATATATCGTTCGCTAGTAGGTTATGAAAACTATGTGCCAATGATTTTCCTTATTATGCAATAAACATGAGAGTGATACGGAGATGATTAATATTGGCTGATCATAATCTCGACA
Organism: Congeria kusceri; assembly: GCA_027627225.1. Classification (NCBI taxonomy): domain Eukaryota; kingdom Metazoa; phylum Mollusca; class Bivalvia; order Myida; family Dreissenidae; genus Congeria; species Congeria kusceri. Next base: position 50,785,011 of record CM051030.1, read on the forward strand.
TGCAAGTGTACAATGTACATACACGCATTTTCACGTTATTTGTATACAGGAAATGTTTAGAACTTTTGATGTTAATAATTTCATGGGGCTGGATCTGCTCTCAGTATTGCGTGTTATGTCAATATACAGTAATATGATAAGTGGCTGGTCTAAGATATTATATGGCAAAATATGCATTTTTTTAAATTTTAAAATTTAGCACGTGTACAGTGTCTTTTCTCGCTGTATACGGTTGTACATGTTTGTAATATAATTATGTTCTGAAATGTATGACGCAATGCCTATTTTAGCTGTGTATATGGCCTATTGTTTTAATACCTTTACACGTGCAGAAGGTATTTTACAAAAGTCATTTATACAATTGATAGAGTGCAAATTTAAATGGTCCCTAACATATCTTTAGAATATTGCGCACTGTTTCAATTGGTATAAGACTTTATTAAACAGCATTGTACACATACGCTTGAAACGGTTTAGATTAAACGTGTAAAAAGTATGGCCGCTAATAATACTACATTGGAATTGCCTTTATTGCAAAATAAATATTCCCATTCTAATGTAAAATACATTTTTCCATCACATCAATTGGCAGCGCGAATTACAAAATCGAATCGCTCATATTATATCGATCTTTAAATTCTAGAGCAATTAAAAGTGTAACCCTGCATTTACGGACTCGTAATTAATTCGCCACGTACTATGGTATCTTCAGTTTCATTTTTCGTGGCAATGTCTCACGGTATCATACATTCTTTAATAGCAGCAGTAATATTGTTGAATATGAATTCACGAAAGCTAACAACAGTTGTATCGCAAAAGTATATTCTTCTAAAAAACATTCAGTGTCGATTTTGTGATAAAAATGAGGTTTCGTTCTGAAACTCAAATATGTGTAATTTATGCAAAGACGTATATATTTGCACGGTTTTTCTAAAGCAGTGCAATCATTTGATAAAATCAATGCCGTGTATCGTACAGCCAATAGATAAAGGTCGAATATATATGCAAGCCATTTTTCCGAACATTGTATATGCAAATCTCTGGTTCAGTGCCTCTTCCGCAATTCCCATGACGCACATTATGTAAGGCGAAATAATCAAATGGCCGTCTTTAGGAAACTTTTACACACCGTAATCCGGTGTTCATTTCCTATGGCATAACTTAACACAAACGTGAGAGGCAACCTAGTTATTATCCAAACGCATCGTATAACACCCACAGTGGTAACATTTCATTGGATGTTCCTGTTTATACGCGTATGCTCTATTTCTACTTTATATCAAAATATTATATCATTGCTAGTAAGCTCTTTTGAGAGTATTAAAACTAAAGATAAGGTAAATATAACTTCAGTTAAACGGTAAATTATGCTTACTGGAGACGGAACATTACATGTAGGACGACGTTGCTACAAGTCAACCCGATTATTAACGGATCTAGGTTATTTTCTAATTTGGTGTGACATCTTATTCCCAAAAGACCTAGAAAATATACTAAACACTCATGAAAATCTCATTTAACATCAACAATTACAGACGTTCAAATATTAAGTGTTGCTGTAAAATACTATTAAAATACCAGTCGTATAAAATACCAGTCGTAGACGTCGTTTGAGTAACATAGTACATCGTTAAAAGTAAGATATTATGTAAAATCAGTTTCTATTTATTCGACTAGTAGCACCCTATTTCATTTTCTTTTTTATTCACTTCGTTCCTCCACGCGTTGGTTTAGTTCTTTAATATTCTTCACCACAATTAAAAAATCCGACATACGAATTATGTGAACGTAACCAGTTTGCATTACCATCAACATATTTTTCATTTAATAGGTAGCGCGAAAGCTCACATACATTGGTGCAAATAGTTATGTATTGAATGCAACTAGAAAGCATCTTTCCGTTGAAAATATAAATTATATTGATGGAATGTTTATATGCACCAATTCACATTATGCAGAGAAAGAACGGACAAAAAAATGCTATATGAAAACTTTTCAATTTGAACGCAATATATTAACTGTATTCGCCACTGAGATCGGTGAAGGGATTTCGACTAAGGACGGCATCGAATACCTAAATCGGTTTTCGAATATTCGCATTTTCATTCAATCGAATATTCGAATATTCGCATAGATTCTCATATTAAATTCTTTGAACCTTGTGATATTGTTGATATACTGTAGCTATTTAGTATAAGGTACATTTCAGTAAAAATTACCGAGTAACATCTTCATTAACAAATAGCGCACACATTTGAATTCATTAATGACGCGCTATTAAGAATTAAATTAAATAAAAATAAAGGTCGCAGTTTTAATTGTTCTTTTGTTAAAGAAGTTTTATGATCCCCATATCCACATATTTCTAATCTATTTGGACACGTGCTTGTCAATAAGCATACGTTTAATTTGAGCAATGATTTTTATAATGACTGCGTAATGTGTGAACGCACTTTTATATAACTTATTTTACACGTTTACGGTATATTTTCTAATTAACCGCTGTGGTTGCACGTTGTCTGAAGAAGTTGTGCAACGATACTAATGGCCACTGACACTTACCCGTATATTCAATATCTCTTAGTCTTACACATGACACGGGGCCATTTTATTAAAAACACGGTATAACATTTTGGGAGGAATGGGCTAATGTCCGAGGGGCTAATGTCCGTTTACCATGTCTCAACCTTGAGACATGCATTGGTAAAATACATTTTATGATCAGGTTTTTTAAAGCAATACAAATGTTGGAATATTCGAATGGCATTTTAACTATTCAAATAGCGATCATTCAATCGAATATTCGAATATTCAAATAGTTTTGCCATCTTTAGTTTCGACGCATGTCCATTTTTGGTTTAGATACATCATCAGTAGTCATGTTCTTAATCAACAATTCGTTCATAGCATACTATTATATGTACCTTTTACTTCTGGCGAAAAGTGCAAAATTATGTCTTTATTTTTTATTCGGATCTGCATTCGAGAGCTCAGATTGAGTAACTCTGTACATATCGCATATAACAATTCTGCACATATGGCATATAACCACTCTGCACATACAACATATATATACATTTTCTACATTCACATACTTAATTAAACTGAAACGAATTTCAGGAAAAAGCAAGGAAACCCACACACCATCCAATGATATTGCACTAGATGGACATTTAATGTCTATGTCCGGGTAATTTATTAATGGCTATCTGCAAAGTGAAAAGGTGAATAATGTTCAACCATAATGTGATGACTACAGGGTGTAATCGACACAATGATTATACAACGAGGTGTTAAGGTAGATGCCATCCAAACACTGGTACATAAGAAACATAAAATACAACAATACGAGCTCATGGAAAGTATAAATTGGAATATATCTGGATAGTTTAGAAATAAATAACGCGTTTGCTTTTTAAACACAATTGAACTAGTTATGCCTATTAAGCGATACTTTATATTGTTTCTCATTATTGTGACATCTGCACGCATACACTGCCATTATTTGCAATAAATAAATGGTAACATACATATAGTGGTTAATTTAATAAGTTCTTTTATAAGAGTACAACCATGTTTTCATTTCACTTGATATAATTTGGATTAACAGTAAACTAATCTTCAACATGCATTTTACCGGATCACCCTGACTACCAAGTCAGAAATGCTAAATACTCGTGGTTGTTATATTATATGTCTTATATTTAATACTTCTTGTATGGAATGTTAACAAGTATATGTGTTGATTTATGTGTACATTTCAAATAAATGAAGTTCCTAGTTCCTAATCCATATAATATCATCTGTTTCGCAAGAACATTGTTATTGCTATTTCTAAAACAGGTAAAGATTTATAATGCGTAAAAACCAAATTTCATTTATACAACACCTTACAGTATAGCATGTATAAACTATTAAGAAATCTTCTTGAATCTCATAAAATGCAACATATCTCTTTCAGATAATCTTAAGATTATAATAGCATGTAGGTGTTAACATCAATCATCAAAAGTAACTCCTATTCTCATAGCGTGTTTACCACCTGCCTTCAATGTATATATGTCTGATATGCACGTTAAACTTACCATAATTAACTTAGCCGAAGTGTTAACTTTGTTCAGAAGATGTTTGAACGATAAGATGGACTGTTTTATCTTAAATGATTCAAACAGTCGGAAAGTAGTTTGAAATATGCGGAATAAATACATACAGTGGCGTAACTATGTGCAGTTGTAGAGAATTAAATATCATTTCGAAAAGTTATGTTTGATACTGTATGAGTTCTTTATTTTGCTTACATTATATCTATGGGTACCTGTTTAAACCAATACAATAGTGTTTTTTTTGCTTTGCTTAAGTCTTGTTTTCCTGGTTTTTTTTTATTGAATTCAAAATTTAAATGAAATTTGCTTAAATAAATGGCAATTGAATATAGGAGTTCCCTACTGCTGATACATCGTATTTCATCCTATTACTTCAGCCAAATCGGTCGGATAACAACCTACTGTATAATCTTTAGCTTTATTCGATCTATATTTTAAGCACACGATTATTTGATCTGCAGTTTTAGAGCGCTATGTATTTCAGTGTGACGTCATACCAAATGAAACCAAAAGCGACTTGCAGTACGTTGAAATAACGTCCATATTAGTGCATTAATATATATATATTATTTTTAAATTACTTGAACACACCTCACAACAGGTAGTTGGGAATCGTACTATCATTATTTGAGCAATCGCACACTGGAAGACAAGACACCATGCAAATCAATAATACGAACATGTCTGCAAATATTTTAACCTAGAATATTTTGTTAGCCTATTATATTATCCAAATGAGATTAACAGCGTTATAACCAACAATATAACATTGTTTAACTTAAGTGTTTTGCGAAAAGAAAATGCGATTTTACAAAAAAACGCGCGCCTTACGCTGAAATCTTCGAAATTGTATAGACGACCCCTCTGCACTAACAATATGTACATTTTAATACATGGATCGGTTCCGGTAATAAAGTTGTCTATGACAGTATTTCATAGGTTATCAGTTAATCACAAATAATGCTAAAGACGCATATAAAGGGGACAATAACTGGCATTTGTGGCGTACCATATACAAATACAGACACAGCATGGAAGTAAAGCAACATAGGTCATTCATCAATTAAGCGATACATATTAATACAATTTAAGGTTTCACGCTGGTACGAGAAATGGTGATTAGACTATAAAATTATATGTTTGTGTATCTCTGACTTTTTATTTCGACAAAGTACGATGTTTTAAACGGAAAATGTAACTTTATTGTGAACCGTAACGCCGTTCCAAAAAGGGTGTCTTAACACATATATAGAGCATACTAGGTTAGTGTGGAATAAAGATAAGTTTATTTAGCGAGGCTTAGAAAACCTGAACCACGAGCCTTGGCGAGTGGTTCACGTTTTCGTGCCCAGCAAATAAACTTATATTTATTCAATACTTACCTAGTAGTCAATGTATCCTATCATTTTCTGTCTTTATTTTGAAAATTAACGAAAGAAAACACACTTAATATTACCAAAAACATAAAATGACGCCACGAAAAGAACAAGATGACGTCATTATACTGTGCGTGTTTGCTTTATCACCACAGTGTTGAAATAAAGCAAAGTTTATTCCATGGGGGTTTATTTCGTCAATGAACACACGATGACTGGATCAAATGAGATGTTTCGCGGAAGTGACACACAAAATCTTGTTTGGAATTTTCAAAAATCAATCGTATGGAACATAGCAGTTTTACATGATACTTGCTAATGTCTGTATAGAAAAAGAACAAAATTATCGTCGTTAAACTACCGAATTAACAACTCAAAAAGTAGTCAAGATTCTGAGCGGAGCATAGTTAAATGTAGTTTTCATTACAGTTGCAAACATATTTTTCAAATCATTTTAGAATCGAAATAAATTTCGATTGATCGTTGTTTATCGGCAAATAAACAAATCTGTGTCGTTCTGAAGCGTGGCTATTAACGCTAACGCGGTAGTGGTGTAATTCCTATGCATAATAACTCCAAATCTGTGTTTTTTGGCCGATAAACAACGACATATCGAAAATTATTTCTTAAATGAAATATAACGTAGAAACACGACTAAACGTAATACATATGATATTTATTATTTTTATAACAGTGTTAAAAGATGTGAGTACCAGTACCAGGTTCGAAGTATTGCAACACTTCTTGTACGATCTTGTGGATATGCTTACATATTCAGACATATTGTTTGCTACTGGTAATATATAATTTTATACTTTTATTTTTGAATCAAACATACTTTTTAGCTCAACGGAAGCACACCAACACTATGACTTGTATAACGTGAAACTCTTAAAATAGAATGTTATATGAACCTTTAATCTAAGTCTATGCATGTGTTAGCATATTAATGGCTTCATGGTATGTATAGAACGTTTATTACATATGTTGCTGTTATTAAAAATCTTGAATAAACCGGTTATAAATGTATTATTACAGGTATCTTGTTATTATAATAAGGCGTGATTAAAACCATATGAACGTACCAGGGAATGCCATAATTGTTTGTATTTGCTTAATAAATGCTTTAAAAACAGCACTTTATCTTTGAACGAAGTTTGGATTCATTTCTGATTTCCTGACAAATTAACCGTATAATGTGGTTTCTCTGTAAAAATCAGTTTGAATTACACCAATGGAGACTATGATGGACTTGTTTGTTACACAATTGCGCAATCGCAATCACGTGACATTTTGCAATAATTTAAATGTCTTTTTTTTCTTTACATTGTCAATATCATTAGTAAACGTGAAGCAATGCAATTAAGAAAATACTTATTGCAATATTTATTAAAGAACCCATCTAGTACAAATTACGTCTAGACGTCGGACATAATGAAATAAAGGGCTATATTTGACAGTGGGACCATATGCTATATCTATCACGGTATTGAAGAAATCACTTGATTCGTTCTGATTGTACACACTAGAGTGGAACTTGTGTGTTGAGTATACACTTGCTATCTGTGAAACTGGTGTTTTTAACTAATTAATGTTGAAATGTTGAATTGTTTTAATTTTAAACGGTTAACAAGGTTTATTTTGTCTTGTGATATGTTCTGTTAAATAATTATACATTTGTCTTGTATTTCAACATTTTATGAAATTAAAATGTAGCCTTAAATACCCAAAATTACTCCAATGTTATAGCACAGATTTAAGCTGAATCAATAGAATAATTTCCGGTTTAAAAGATATTTGAATTCGCGTCGTTTTAAAACGCGCAAACTAGACACCTGATTACTCTTGCAATCGGTGTCGAACTGTACTGAAATATAACTGAAGAGACACGAGCACAGATAATAAAAAAGTGTGTATCCGATCAGCTAAACAAAAGTTAAGCATCTCTAGAAGCTGTGTCAATAGTCGATACAATTGGAATTCAATTATATAATCAAGTCCAATAAATCGTATAATGCGAACATTAAAAAGCCATTACTGAACTGTATAATAACCGCGGCCTTCTATACTTGTCGGCGTAATGCAACACAGTCAATACAACACCCCAAATGCCCCCCCCCCCCCGCGAATGTTCCACAACGTATACATTTACTCTGCGAAGCTTGATTGGCAATGATTCCTGTATTGCAGATATCTTCCAAATTTAATTTAAACGTGTAATATATTGAGTGACCTCGGTATTAAACGTGTAATATATTGAGTGAACTCGGTACTAAACGTGTAATATATTGAGTGACCTCGGTATTAAACGTGTAATATATTGAGTGAACTCGGTATTAAACGTGTAATATATTGAGTGACCTCGGTATTAAACGTGTAATATATTGAGTGAACTCGGTATTAAACGTGTAATATATTGAGTGAACTCGGTATTAAACGTGTAATATATTGAGTGAACTCGGTATTAAACGTGTAATATATTGAGTGAACTCGGTATTAAACGTGTAATATATTGAGTGAACTCGGTATTAAACGTGTAATATATTGAGTGACCTCTGTATTAAACGTGTAATATATTGAGTGAACTCGGTATTAAACGTGTAATATATTGAGTGAACTCGGTATTAAACGTGTAATATATTGAGTGAACTCGGTATTAAACGTGTAATATATTGAGTGAACTCGGTATTAAACGTGTAATATATTGAGTGACCTCGGTATTAAACGTGTAATATATTGAGTGAACTCGGTATTAAACGTGTAATATATTGAGTGAACTCGGTATTAAACGTGTAATGTATTGAGTGAACTCGGTATTAAACGTGTAATGTATTGAGTGAACTCGGTATTAAACGTGTAATATATTGAGTGAACTCGGTATTAAACGTGTAATATATTGAGTGAACTCGGTATTAAACGTGTAATATATTGAGTGAACTCGGTATTAAACGTGTAATATATTGAGTGAACTCGGTATTAAACGTGTAATGTATTGAGTGAACTCGGTATTAAACGTGTAATATATTGAGTGAACTCGGTATTAAACGTGTAATATATTGAGTGAACTCGGTATTAAACGTGTAATATATTGAGTGAACTCGGTATTAAACGTGTAATATATTGAGTGAACTCGGTATTAAACGAGATTACACATTATTCTTATAATTAACGCCTGTGTTACTTACGAATTCTTGTTTTTATTATATTTTGCAGTGTACACTATGTAAAAAGTACTCGTTACTACATTGTGTTGTATAATCCATATACTGTACAAACATTACCAACATAATTGTACAGTTTTTAAAATGAAAAGATATTCAAGCACGTTAATTATGCAACTTAATGTATATCTGTGTCAGTAAGTTCTGTTAGTCCGTTAGTGTATTGCATTCGATACAACCAAAACATCATTTCTTCATGACAGAGAGCTCTTGTATATTTTTTCACAATGTTAAGGTTTATTCCACATATCTCAGACTTTATTTATTACGCAATTCACTTCTTACCGGCGCCAAGTTCGTTGTTAATTAAATGTATTGCTTTCCAGTATTAACATTATTGAACGTTTACGTATTACGCGAAGTGATGTCGATAGAACCAACATAATCGTAGCGTATTCAATCCAATAATTGTTGAAAGGTAACGTAGACTAGGTAAACATTTTTTTCTATCAAACCAAAAGCTACTATTTGTTACACGCCAGCAGAAGCTTACATAGTTGTCATCTAACGTTGCGAAGATTTATTCACCGAGAGAAGAAACGAAAGAAGGTTCGGTGTGTGTATCAAAGCTTTTGTATATATACTGAACCAAAAATTAAACGTTCATAAAGTGCATGCCCAATTGTCACGTTAACGTAAGATATTTACACACGTAAATACATGTGGTTATTGTAAAATCATTCTACTTTACCAGTTAATCGCAGCAGATTCGTAATACAAACTTACACAACAAACAGAAAAAGATTTCAGTCAAATATATTCAAACGTTAAAAATCATCGACTGTCAAACATAGCGAAAGTTTGTTTTTTGGGTCAGTTAACATTTTTAACTCTTTGTTTATGTCACTCTAAAGTGTACATGTATGTGTAACGGTAATGCAACCCGTCTTAAATTCGCAATGTCGATTCCTTAAACGTTGGGCCCAAACATACGTTAATTAACTTTATTTATTATGTTATGTTTATGTATTTTGTTCCGCTTCTGAACCTTTTTGCAATGATATTGTTATTCAACTATATTTGAATTATATGCACGAGAAGAAGTGCATGTACATATTACCAGGTCACCAAACTATCGCCACCAAACTATCGCCTGCCTCTATCAAGCAGGGTGAGTGTGTATTTACAATGATTTTAACATAGCCTGACAACAGTGTAAATTACTTGTTGGTTTTCTGCTTTGACGTGACTTTTGACAATGTCATCTATGATGGTGTTATTTAATGTATGTGATCTAAGAGGTATGGTAATTAGTTATCAATAATTAAAGGAGATACATGCGTCGTTTGAAGGTTCACATCTGAAAAGCGGAAATAAAATAAGTGTGACCTTTCGTGCAATGATTAGTAGGTATATTGGTTAAGCAGCTAATAGACGCTTCCACAAATGTCAGTCATATTCAAATTAATCTGCAATGTTATCCAATCATCGCACTTGGATATCACGTGTTTAGCGGTTAAACTATTTCATACAAAAGAGCACGTGCATAATGTTTGTGATATTCAAATTAGCACGTGGTAATATTTGTGATATTGGATGAAAGGACAGGAATCCTTTAACAATAGCTGGGGAGGAGTTTAAACTATTCGTGTAATATCCCACGAGACAACTACACAGTGCTGTGTTTGCAGAGGATTGTTTCTAAATCTATGTTAATTTTATTTTGTGTCAGATCAACATGAACTTAACATCTGAACGTAAGATTTTTTCGAAAACATTATCCGTTAGTAACCTGTAGTAATTGCTACGATTTTTGTACAGAGTCATCTTACCCATTTTTAGTCATTACACAAGTCTTTTTGCCCATTGTAACACACGGAAATGTCATTTATTTGTAAGCACAATCACAATGTGATCACATATATATCACATTCCAATGAAAGTAAATTGGTGACATTCGTGTAAATGATTAGAAATTAACATTCTAGTCACACAAGGCGCAGTGGTATATGCTCGACTATTACAATATATTGTGTACAAGATAAATCTTACAATCCACAAAATGGACCCATTACCCCTCGAGATATTTGATAATTGCATGTAATTAAGAATAGTTTGATATATAGTAGATTGACTCGTGACTTTCGTTTTTTGTTGTTGAAATAAGGTAAAAAATATAATACCTACTCATATTGCTTCATAAGGAAAAGCACTTAAAATTATGTAAATCGAACTTATTTGCAAACCAATCTATATGTTTGGTTTCATTTCTTTAGTGTTATATCGATTCATATTTGTTTAATTGGAAACACCAACATGAGAGCGAATTACAAAAATAACATGAAAAATGTGGTTTTTCATAAAATGCAGTTTAGATTATGTGAATCATTTACAATACCCATGTGTTTGATTGCATTTAACAGTTGTTAAACCGACATATTATATAATGAAAATTACTAGTATCTTTTAGCAACAGTCTTCTGTTAAACTGTAACTTTAAACTGTGTGTGTTATATTTTTGAAGAATAGGTCTCATGTCGAGCGTTAGTTTACTTTTGTGTTAAAGGTACTTGGTCATTCAGGCGTACGGCTGGTTCTCTAGTCTCAGTGAATATATCAGACTGTACATGGACCATTATTATAGGCACACGTGTATACCCCACCATTGTCGTAAACGTGATAAACAAACTCGTCTGATGGTTAAATAAATGGTCACTTCTCCGAATCAAAATATAGTTTGATAATTGAATTATATTAAATTTTATTTACATGCATATTACTGCATAAGTATGTATACAATGTCAATTATTATATTTGTTTATGGCATGTTTAATTCAATATCTATTTCTGAACATTTGCTATACTTCTTATATACAAAATCCATCTGATAATTTTGAGAAACCTACATCTATAGATCACTAAATCCTAGAGCAATTAAAACAGTTACTCTTTGTATACTGACACATATTTCTACCCCATGTTTCTACTGTTGTATTGAGAGCTATCTAAATCAAAAATGTTTCGTGCTTAGGTCATATGTAATCATACATTTTTTCAAAAGCTATAATTTTGTTTTTGAAAACTTTAATCCACGACTGCTAAAAATAGTTGTATTGCAAAAATAAGTCCTTTTAGTAAATAGATTCAGCGTCGGTTCGTGATAAAAAGAGGTTTTCTTCTGGAGCTTATTGGTGTGTCATTTACGTACATACGTGTATATGTGCAGGGTCGATGTTCTGAGGCAGTGCAATCATTTGATAACATCACTGTGTTTTATCGCACAGCCACTAGCTTACGGTCCAATATATATGAGGCGCGTCGTGGGAAAACCGGACTTAATGCATGTGCGTAAAGTGTCGTCACGGATTAGCCTGTGCACTCCGCACAGGCTAATCCAGGACGGCACTTTCCGCCTATAGTGGATTTGTTTTAGAAGATACCTCCTTGAAACAGAAAATACCATAAAAGCGGAAAGTGCCGTCCCGGATTAGCCTGTGCGGACTGCACAGGCTTATTCGGGACGACACTTTACGCACATGAATTATGTCCGGTTGTCCCACGACGCGCCGCATATGCATAACATTATTCCTGAATATTGTATATGGATTGGTAGTAGATAGAAAGTTCTTATTTTAATGCCAGTCTCTAGTTCAGTTCTTTAATCTGCAATTCGCATGTCCCACATTTTGTATGGCGAAATAATCAAGACGATAGGCCGAATTCCGGAGTTCATTATCTGTAATAGAACTAAACACAAACTTGAGAAGCAAACTATTATTCATCATCCAACCGTCTCGCATGTCCAACACACATTTGTAACTTTCCATTGGTTGTTACCGTCAAAACATATATGCGCTAATTCTACACTGATCCAAATATAATATAACTATTAAATCTTTGCTCTCAAAGCCTTTTGAGGTTAACAACAAAGCTGTCTAAGAGGCTAAAAATGTATTTGAAGTAATATGCAAATATAACTATATTTATCTATTTCAGTTACAGTTAAGTTGGCTTGGATCCTTTGTTGAACAAAATAAGCATACGGGAGGCGACAGTTTGAACATTGCAAGTTGCTACAATTCAACTGTTTTATTTACGCATCTGGATGATTTTCTAGTTATTTGAGACATCTAATCCATAGGGACGTAGAATATACATTGCGACTCTATTGTTAATCTCATGCAATGTTAACTCTTATAGCCGTTAAGCTTGTATATGCTGTTGGTGAATTACAGAAACATCAGCAGTAGTACAAACAGTCAATTAAAGGTATATTGATACTTATTTCGATCAGGTTATGTGAAATATTTAGGCGGTTTTATTCAATATTTTTTTTTATCTCACAGGCGTTGGTTAAGTACCTTTAATATACTACGGCACGATTCACACATCACGTTTATTCACGTTATCTGGGCCAGTATGTATTAACATGAACTATCGAAGACTAATTCTATAACTAGTCAGATCTAGTTCTTAAGCATGGTTTGCAAACAATACATCGTTCGAAACATACAATCACCTTTTATTCTGGCGTAACGTCATTAATCTTGAAACGGGGACATGTGTATGTCTTTATGTCTGTGCCGAGTTCGCGAGCTCGGATTGAACTATGATTACGTACAGAATGTATGCAGTAGGTTTCGGATTGGTTGCGATGGAAGCATACATTAAAAGCTTTGTTTCATGAAATGTTTGTTTTGTTTAAATTCAGCATTAACAAATAAGAGTTTGTTTATATTGTTTTTATTGTCCAATATTCACATTATATGTATTGCAAATACCGAAAGGACCATAACCAAACTGTACAGTGTTAAAAGCACATACATTTATATACGTAATCTAATTAACGCACTTAATATATACGTCATAATCAGATGGTGCATCGTTGACCAAACTAGATAAACTAATATGTGTGTATGAATAATTTATGCAACAAAATTCCATCGCAATGCATGCGTTCGAAACGTGAAGTATATTAATATTTAGTTGAATATTGGTTAAGATAACGATGGAAACACAAACAAGTGTAAATGGATTTTGAGAAGACGCTAGTATTTTCAAAGCTACTATAATGACTGGTATTTATGGATATTTCTACTTAAAAGTATTACAAATAAGTCATTTCCTCATAATTGTCCATAGTATTCTAATTCTATGACGGACTGTCCACAATAGCATTAACGAATGGCAGATATTATTGAGGTTTCTGTGGAGAGGAAATCCATTAAAATCAATACAAGTCAATATAGATTAACTTGAATTGCGTGCTTTACAAGTCATTAGGAAATAACCCGAAGGTTGATTGCGATAAACAAGCCTTGCGTAAATTAACATGTGATCGAGATGAGATATGTGACAAAATAAAAGGTCACATGCTACAGAGACAACATAATGTGGTGTCCCACGGTAGTGTTTGATTTCTTTGATAATTATATGAGGAACATGAAAATAACAACGATTACCTTCAATATAGTTGACTTTAATAGCTTTTGAAGGTTATATTATGCAAGTTCATGTTCATATATATCTACAGTATCAAACTTATGGTCAGGGCAATTGGCAAACCATATAAAACACAAGACAAAGAAGATAAACAAAAATGATGTTTATTATGTTTATTATCCGCATTGGAAGAGACTGTGCAAATCTTTGAGGATTTCAATCGGAAGAAACGTATACACGAAGGATACATTTTTTTATAACTAAAGCAAAGAGAAAAATGCAATGTCGTAAATATGGTAAACATTTACGTATATTATTTGTACATTAATATATTTTGTTAAATGGTTTACCTTTCATACGATATATGTTATGGAGTTTTGTTCTAACATTGCAAGTAGCTTTAGATTCGGTACCAATATTTTCCATTTTATTAAGGAACAAGCGGCACAACTTATTAGTTGTATAACGTTCTTTGAGTATGAATATTTCTAAGTTGTGACTTATACTTATTGTTTATCATTGCTAAATTCCTTTTAGTTTTTAAATCGACAAATTGGTGATCTGAATGTAAATAAGCTTCTGCGTACCATAGCGGCTGACACTATTCTGATAATATCAATATCCAGTCACTCCAAGTTCTGTAATACTTGTAACTGACAACTTGAAGGAAGATTACTACACATGGACCGGGTTATGTCAATAATGTTGCATAATACACTTGATATAGAAATGTATCATTTTGACATACTCGTTTTTTAGGGATTTCAGAATCACACATATTACCATAAACACGTCATTATCTCCAAGATATAGAAGTCTTCATCTATGTGCTAATCAACGTTCATGTCATACACGTATATTTTTTCTACAGATAATACAGTATCAATTGTTGTAATAAGCAACATAATATTTATCAAATATTGTCAATACAATTACATATAATCTCAATTGACATTGCTTGTGATTTTTGATCGATTGGGGTTAATTGAAGCATTTTTATGGACTGGAGGAAATTCCCATTAATATATAGCCAATCATAATAATCGTATATTTCAACGATATTGAACGTATGTTATTGTTTAGATGCAAATATTATAAAGCATAAATTGTGGGATATTACACGACCCTGACCACCCTCATTCATTTTTTTTGCATACGTAAGAGCTATACACGTTTTATGTTCGATGCCTCATGACAGAAGTTTAGATGCGTGTTGTCAAATCACTCGTGCTTTGCACTGAGTCTCGTGATTTAATTCCTAAGCAACTAAACTTCTGTCCATGGGTTATCCGACAACGTATATTGACGTAATTTTATTATTTCTGAAACATAATACCAGAGAAGTACAATATTATAGTTGTACTGTGTAATGGACTTTTTTGCAGGTCAAAATATCATTATCATGTGCTAAAGTGCCGTCTAATGTCAACTGTTTTATACATTTGATGTTTTTAATTATCACGATTGAAGTCAATTCAGTTGTCAAGAGATAATTTAACATTTGTGTCCAATCAATCGTACGTATAAGATACAGAACAAAACCTATTTCAGTAATAGCCACGAATAGCATAGTTTTCAGTCCGAGCCTTAGGGAATCCTGATGAAGACAGAACAACTGTATAATGACCACATGCCGTTACACAGTCACTTAGTCTTACATGGGCGCATAATTACAACCATATACACACACAGCAAATCTTCTTTCAAAACAATAGTTTGCGATGCTTGGTGACAACTTCGTACATTATTGCAAACACATTAAGCACATGTATTGGAATGCAAAAACGGTGTACGTTGTCTGCTGTGCGTTGAAATCGTTCTCGGATTGAATCGACACTATAATAGTGTTCATTATATCGGTTTTGCTGCCCATATACTCGTTCAATAATGCACGGTAATAAAGTTAATTAAGTAACAACGAACGGGCGCTACATAGGGTGAATCGCGGAATTAATAAAGTCTGAGATTTGTGAAATTAATCTTGACACTGTGAAAAAAAAAAAACACGCTAGCTTTAATGCCGCATTCATATCGAAGGGATTGTTGCTGGTAGTTACGCACTATCAACGAATTTCATTGAAAATAATCAATCACATACTTACAAAGCAGCCATACCTTAGCAATATGTTAAACTTGTACTTTTAAAATCGTTTCTATTTTAATATCAGGTAACTTATAAAACAAAAGCGTTTTAATGGTGCTTATTTTAGTTTTAAATATAATAGGAACTGTCTATTTGATATATAGATTTCCACGTACAAAGATAAAAACATATTTTAAAACCGTTCAAACCGGAATATTCAAGATCTTCTTGATGGTATTTATTTTAGTTTTAAATATGATACGAACTGTAAATTTGAAACATGATACTTAGATTGCAGAGTACAAAGATAATAACATAATAAATATTTTAATACCGTTCAAACCGGTATATTCAAGATCTTCTCTAAATTTATTTCAACGTTCTCTGAGTCGTTCAGCGAAGCCATAAATATGTTTAAAAACTATGTTTAATTCCTAAATAGAGGAGACCGCTTATCGTGTCACATGCACTAACATGTGCCTCATAAGGTTATTAACACGAAACATGTTCTGAATCAACAAGAAGCAGATGTGTTTATTCATAACACTAAATTTCTACAGAACTACCAATACAACCTTCCGCATTTGATTTAAAGTCAGACCTAAGTACGCAATGTGTGACGCACTTTTAATAATGTAAGCACAAATGGACAGTGACGACATAGTCCATTTGCGATGGACTCACGTGTTTGTTGTGTTTTGTCTATATCATAAACGTTACAAACAATATTGAATCGGCGAATTCTAAAAGTTAGTTTATATGTTCATTTTGACAATCGGATAAAGCATTGGAGAAAAATAGGAATAACATCAAATGTTCTAACCAGTAACGACGATTTCGTAAATACTAAGTACCTGCCAATGTAATATTTGCATTTATTTAAGGACGTTTACCACAATTCATTGATATATTCCCCACGATAATTATTCCAAACAAGAATCTGACAGTATGCGCCATTTCAGTAACAGATCCTTATCAATTTTTAAGACACCATTTGCGGGTTTGGATTGGCGACAATATTCACATTAAAGATTGCGTGTACCAAAGTTCTTATTTACAAGAAGTACTGAGGTTTACATTAAATGCTTCAGGAAATTACACATTTTTATTCTAGACCCTGCTCAAATTCACTAGAGGATTTAAAATGATTGACTTATTTTTATTCCGACTGTACTGGTAATGACATTCGCTAATTTCTGAAAAATCACGGGAAAGAAAAGGTGGTCAGTTGCGTCCTCTTACTGTAATATGTATTAGTATTAATTCTTTATGTGATACCGTGTTAAAATATTAAGTACTATAATAAATATATTTATAGTCAATGTTATGTCTTATAATATACATTGTCATCCGACTTATGTTAACATACTTTACTTCGACATGACACACTTGAAAGTGTTTGTTGATGAAACAATAAATGAAAAATATTCCTGAAACTATGCCTTGGGAGTAACTTATATGTGTAGCAAATTATTAAACGGAATATTATTGGTTCTCCATCCGCAAATAGGAGAGGTATATTATTACACATATGAAAATATAGTGAATGTATCCTATTTGGTTATTTTGTCTATATTAGGTTTTGCGATATTTTCGTATGTTGCATAATAATTTTGACATAGTGTTATTATTTCTCTAAAACTGTCCGCTTGATTAGCATCAAACTTCGTCCAAACGTTCATTAGATCTAGTTAAACGTTAATGACATTTAATTGTATCATAATAAAAAAGCTGCCGTACATAAACGATTGATTATTTTGAAGAATGCTTTATGCAATTGACGTTAAGTGTGGTGTTTAAACATTTCCATTTGGTTGATCAAAACGCATTAAAAATATGTAGTTTGCAGATATTAGTTTAGAAACAGATAATAATGCATAAACAATGATGTTCATATACACCGCATACGAATTGAGTCACTGACAACTAATGTGCAAATTTAAAAGTTATTGGAATGCTTGCATATTTGAAAATACCTATGCGTTAAAATGACGTAACGTTAGTTATTTCAAGTTATTATAGTTATTTCTCGCAGGGGACACGCATCAAGCAAATAAAATTAATGCCATAAGCAAAACGGCAATATATGTTTGACTAGTTGTTTGATTAATAAATCATGGTGGCATTTCGTGAAAAATAAACAATAATTGATTATTTTGGAATTGGAAATATGTATGAGCATTTTTGGGGAAATTAATATGTAAAGTTGTTTTTAAATTTTTCTTATACCGACGCGGAATTAACGATAACGACATTAACACGTGTATGTACACGGTACACTATGTAATTATTTAAAATATAAAAATAATCAATATTTGGCATATATAAATAGTATCGAAAACGAAACATGTATAAGATCTGACACGAGTTGTCATTTCATACCATATTTTATTAAGCGAGTTCAGGAATTGTGGCGAGCTTACTAACGAATTTCCTGGACGAGTTTAATAAAATATGGTCTGAACTGACAACGAGTATCAAATCTTTTTATCACATGCTTTTAAACCCTTCTAATTTTATCAAAACATGTTGATTAATTCTAAAAGTTGTGTATTGACATGATGTCATTTCATATTGACGGTGTCATTTCACCAAAATAACGTCATGCGATTGGTCAGTCAAAGAATATGTAGCTAATGAAAACGCTCAAAATATTAGCTTACACATGTTTAAGTATTACATTCTTAATAACTGTATTACACGGGAGAAAAGGTATACCATGTGATAAATTATAATCTTATATAAAACATATACGGACATATAACTATACAATGAGAAAACATAGACGTTTGAAGCACAATACCCGAATAAAAGCATAACACGATATATGAAGCATACACAAATGTAAATTAACTCGTTACTTTCTTGTTGTTCTTGAATAAATAAAGTGACATTGACAATACATGATCATATTGCTTCATGATTAAAGGCAATTAAAAGTGTGTAATCTTAAACTCATCGGAGAAAAATCTATTTTGTGTTTGTCTTCATTTCCTTAACATAATATCGATCAATTTTGTCTACTTGCAAACATCAACTTAAGAGAAGATTACAAACATATTATTTAACAATGTGGTCTAATGCAGTTTAGAATATAGGCATCTTGCACAATACCCATTTGTTCAATAGAAGTTCATAATTGTCAATCCACATATTATGGAACCAAAATTACTTAGCATCAAGCAATTGTCTTCTGTTAATTTGTAACACTGAATTTTAAAACGTTGTTCTATTTTCTAAGTATAACGTCTAATATCGAGCGTAAGTTTACCTAGTGTGACTATTGTATAGTGATGTCAGGAGTGCGATAAGTAACATGGGAGCGATACGGAGATGATTAAGATTGGCTGATTATCCTTTCGACATAAAACTGCACAATCTACATAAAGGGATTATCAGTTTATTTGTACACATGGCATGTTTAGATATTGTGATGTTGCTTATTACACAGTAGAGTACATGCTGTCTCATTACCACAGAAATTCATTGTCAGTAAGTATACACTAATATCATAAGTGGCTGGTCCTAGATACTTTGCAAAATATGCATTTGTTTTAATTGTAAATTTCATGCAAACATACATTCTTTAATAACAGCTGTCATGTTGTTGCACACTTTATTCCACAGTTGTCACGCACAAATATTTATTTTAATATTACTCTCAATGTCTGTTTCGTGATAAAATGAGGTTTTGTTCTGAAGCTTAATGTCTCATTTTTGTCCAGAATTCAAAGACGTATCCATTGGCACGGTCGTTATTCTAAAGCATTGCAAGCATTCGATAAAATCACTGCCTTTCATCACACAGATACAAGGCAAAGGTTTAATATATAGTTTTTGTAATTGCTCGTGAACTTTGAATATGGATAGTAAGCAACCGGTATGTTTCTGTATTAATGCAAATATATGGTTCAGTCTTCTTCCGCAATTTGCATGACGAACATAATGTATGGCGAAATAATAAAGCGGCTAGCTTAAGGAAAGTTTTACAACAAAATCCAGTGTTCATTTCCTGTATTATAATTGAACAAACATGGGGGAGGGGGGCGAACTATCATTCGTAATCCAAACGACTGGGATGGCAAACCCATATTTGTAACTTTCTATTGGATGATGGATACGCGTATACGCTAATGATCACACTATTTATAGTATAACTACTGAACATTTACACTTAAAGCCTTTTGAGAATAACGCATGCATCTGAGAAGTTAAGGATGTATATAAAGTAACATGCAAAATTTACTAATTTTATTATTTGATTGTCCTTTATTTTTACATTATACACACGTTAGGCGACAGGTTTAAAATTACAAGTACGAGAATATTGTTACAAGTCAACTGTTTTATTAACGCATCTGCTTTATATTCTAATTAGGGTGAGAAATTAGTCTCACAGGGAGTTAAAAATTACGTGAAACTCTCTTGATAATTTCATTTAACATCAACACTTACAGCCGTTACAGTTGTAAATGCTTTTGTAGAATTACAACAATCAGTAGTGGTAGAAGCAGTAGCAGTAGCAGTAAAATAATACATCTTGTTATTTATGGAAAATTTGTAATTAATTATAATAATTTATATTATATTGACCACTTATGTTAAATATTGAGAAGGTAATATACAATCATCGAGGCGTTATTTTTTATCTGAGTTGTTTTGAAATCGTTGCCCTCATATTTTTGTTATTTAAATAATACTAAGAAGAATTTTGCTCGGTACTCTGTGCCTGTTTCATTCTGTACTTACATTTGTATTCATTGCGGTAAATAAACCACAGAAAACTATGCACATTATACAAACTAGTGTTTTAGATTTGAAGTTCAGGGCAATCATGTCGACGCGTGTCCATTTGAAGATCTATCATTCTATATGTAGTCAAGTCTTGTCCATTTGAATGATTTGTAAAACAAAAAAGCAATAAATCGTTCATAACATAATCACAGGCACCTTTTATTTCTGGCGAAACGTCATTTATCAAGAAACGTGGACAGATTTATGTCTTTATGTCTTTACCGGAACTGTATTGAAGGGCCTGGATCGAACAACGATTATTCGGATTGGTTGCGATAAAAGCAGATGTATACAAGTTTGTTTCATTGAATTGTTTGTTGTGTTTATATTAAGCATAAATAGCCAGTTGTTATGTCGTTTACTGTCCAAATGTCACAAGTTTATATTTCACATAACGCAGTTAACCTAATGAAATGACCTTAAAAAATCATAAGCTGGTTCATATTTGACCAAACTAAATAAAGTTAGTTATGTGTGTGTGCGAAAAAATGCTACAACTAAATTACATTTAATTTTTGCGTTCAAGGCTATAAGTGTATTAATATTTACTTAAATACTGGTTAAGATAGCGGTGGAAACAAAAAAAAACATGTGTGAATTTGACAAGACATTGAGTAGTTACAAATCTACCAAATTGACTATTGGTTATTTAAGAAATAATTGACGGGTAAGCGTTGGTTATTGCGGTAATAACCAACGGTTAGGAGTTCCGATGCGTTGTAATTAAACCACGAGGGCGATAGCCCGAGTGGTTTGATAACAAGCATCGGAACGACAAACCGTTGGTTATTATGAATAAGACAAACCCAAACAAATGTTCTAGGGTCGGGGCATTTGTTTTAGGGTAGGTCGGGTAACCTGAAACAAACATATTTTTTTACGCCTAAGTACTGTCTAATGTCAAAAGTGGCCATTCATTTGATGTTTTGTTTTTAATTTTAACGTTTAAGGTCAATTAACGTGTCAAGATATAATTTAATTATTTAATAGTTACATCTGATTATATCAGATTAAACATACCATTGTAAAACGGGAGTCAAAATTTATTAACTCCGTACAATTAAAATTGAAACTTCGTTGTGTAGAACAATGAAATGCATTTTGTTGGCTTTTATAGTTGCAAGTAATTGATCAAAGTAAGAAATGGGGAAAATGTTCACATTTTGTGACGTGATGCCTTTCCTCAAGATGCATTTATTTATACGTTTAATTTTACTTTTTTTTTTATATAGAATTGACTAAAACTTTGTACTTAGAATGCTACATTCAGTAAAATATATTTTAATTTTTAGAACTATTTTAGACGCTTACATACTTTACAAGAGATGAAGGCCATCAGTTTATTAAAGTGAAGGTAAAAACAATAAAGTAATAGTTCTTTATTGGAAATTGACAACATCAATATAATATGTAACTACGTATTTACGTAAGTAAGTAACGTGGGTGGTGAATATGTATCTGGATAGGCGAAGGATCTTATCGCGTTCGCCGATAAATTCCTCTTCCTTGACCGATACACATTCTTTATGATTTGTCACTTACCTACTGTTCTCTATTTATTGTTAATATTTCATACCTGTCAATGATGACATCATATACCAATGCTTAATCTACATTTATTTAAGAACGTTTACCACTGGATCTACCACGCGTTTAATTGTGTGTGTTAATGCAACAATCAATACAATTAACCCTTTAACCATGCCTTGGGAGTTGTGTGTATACCAATATATTAAAAGGAATATTCATCGTTTGTGTAACCATCCGGCAATCTGAGCGGTATTTACTACAAATACTTGCCATGTAACAATGTTACGATGTTTTCATATGTTGTATAATAATTTCGAAATAATAATAATGTTATTAGTTGTCTTAGAATTTATAGTTTACTAGGACTAAACCACTAATACACGTTCATCATATCAAGTAGAGCATTTATGACATTTAATGTATCATAATAAAAGAGTTGCCATACATTAATGTTTATGATCTTGCTTTATGCAATGTAAGTTTAGTGTATTGTATAAAAAAACTCCAGTTGGTCGCATGGTTTCAATGGATGATGAATTGTACACAAGCAGTTGGAGCTTCAAACCAGTTCAAACCAGTAACCAGTTCATGTAATCGTTGAAATTGTGCATCCATAAAATATATAGTTTGCAGAAATACGTGTAGAAACAAATACTTTTGTATGAACAACGATAGCAATAACATCAACATGCGCATTGAAAAAAAAAGAGAAATTGTATTTGAAGTAAATGCGACACTGGCGTTGTTTGTTTTAATTTATTATATTTGCTCCTCACAAGGGACAACCATCAGGCACATAATATTCATTCAATTACCAAATAAGCACATTCGTGCTTGACTAGTTGATGTGATTCAAATAAATTAAAAATGGCATTTTGTGGTTAATGCAAATTAATAAATCCTTTAGGAATATGAAATATGTATCATCATAATTATTGTCAAATAAAATGGTATAGTGTCATTGTTCAATTAGTGTAATAACGACGCGATTTGCACGATAACGGCAGTAACACGCATATCTATCCACCGTTAATGTTTATCGACAGAATTAATCATTCGCCCAAATTCTTGAGGCAGTAAGCTAGTTTTCACAACTACGTTTAACTCATGGTACTTCGGACAAGTAAAACGTAAACGGTATTTTGATTTGTAAACTCTTATACCTATATAGAGATGCGTGTTTTTATTCACCTGAAAAACAATGATTTTATGTAGTTGTCCTCCTTTTTATCGTCCTAACATCTATAGCGCCTGAATACGCTATAACCCATTCAGTAATTTTAAAAAAGCGCCGTTTATATTTAGGATACTGACGTGACAGTTAAGTTTTGTCGAGTCGCGCATGCGTACACTTGAATCAGGTGCCTGTATCGGGAAAACCGGGTTCAAGGAAAGTGCGAGCTTATTCACCTTCTACTTTTTAAAATAAAATACAGTTTATGACAGTATTTAATCCTGTTCTATACAAATAGTTACGTTTTTACCCATGTTTTACCGTTTAGGCGTAACTACGAAAAAAAAAAAAAAACCGCAAATGTGTATGCCCATCTGGAGTAACTTTTAATGCTTAACACATTTAGTTATAAGCAGTTCAACCACAATTAGTTATTTGCAGTTAATTATAATTATTTAATATTAATGTCATTTTTTTTGTTCTTCTAAATATTTAATAGGCGACCGGCTTTTGGAAATAGAGGGAATGCACTGTGTTCATTCCATGTGGTATTATGAAACACGCACGTGGGCGGCTAAATTATATTCATCGTAAGACATCTCGCATGGTAACCTACAGTTGAAACATTCCACTTGAACGTCTGGTCAATATATGCATGTTTAAATATTAAAATAATTAAAATATTATTTGTTTCTGTTAAACGTTTTCTTTTAAACTCTTCTTAGAATAACACACAATTCTAACACGTCCGTATACGAAGTCATATGCAAACAATCATTTATGTATTGATTATATATATTAGTACAGACCTTTTTTGTATTTGTTGTCAGATAAACGGTATTCCGACGGTTTGTATCCTATCCTGCATACAAGATGCGGCATTTGGAACCTTAGAAGTAGGGAAACATTGCTACAAATCAATAACACATATGGATTATTGTCTAATTAGCTGAGACAACAGATGCCCAGGAGGTGGCAATTGCATGAAGCATTCTTATACAATTTAATTTTATTTGACATGTGCAATAACAGACGTTCAATTATTGAATGGTGCTGTCAGTAAAATTTTAATAACATGTAGCAGTAATAGTCGTACTAATATAGTAGTAGATGTTGTTGTTGTTGTAGTATTTGCTGTTGTTGTTATTGTTGCTTATGAAATACTTCTACTACTACTACTACTACTACTACTACTACTACTACTACTACTACTACTACTACAACTACTACTTCTACTACTACTACTACTACTACTACTACTACTGCTGCTACTACTACTACTACTACTACTACTACTACTACTACTACTACTACTACAGCAACTACTACTACTACTACTACTACTACTACTACTACAGCAACTACTACTACTACTACTACTACTACTGCTGCTGCTACTGCTGCTGCTACTGCTGCTGCTGCTGCTGCTGCTGCTGCTGCTACTACTACTACTACTACTACTACTACTACTACTACTACTACTACTACTACTACTACTACTAATAATAATAATAATAATAATAATAATAATCAGTAGTATCAGTAATTGTAGTAGCAGTTGTAGTAGCAGTATTAGTAAAAAAGTAGTATACGTAGTAGTAGAAGTAATAGTAGTAGTGGTGGTAGTAGCAGTAGTAGAATTAGTAGTAGTAGTAGTAGTAGTAGCGGAACCCTAATGCTAACGTATGTGTTGTGTATTGATTGTTAACACAAAACATATTACCTATTTTCTCTTGGAAATAGCAACTCTATTGTTGCACTGTGTATGCAACAATTGATAATATATAAAATTGTGTTTCCAACATGGGTTGTTTTGCTGTAATATATTCACTTTATAAGGCATAAAGTAAAATGGTAATTTGCCAAATGTTTGGCCAAACTACGAAAAAAAAAAGACACGTACCTCGTATCAAGAAAACGAGTCGGGGATGCCAATATAATGCATAAAAAAGTATCAAGGTTATTTAGGTAAATCCATTTAACAGACCAAGTCTGCCTTACAGCTATTAGTAGCAAATTCTTACAATAATTTGGCTTTTGGGGCAAAATTGAAGACAAAAGAGTTTAAAAAAAAACAATGAAAATACTAGTATACTATCATCCAACATTTGCACACACTCACACACATAATTGAGTATTAATTATATAACCACTTGAGTAAGCAAAACATTTCCGCCTGTGTTATTATTTGTCGCTAAATGGATCATTTGACAATCTCATGTCCATTAGCGTGCTTTCTCACTCGCTACATCGATCAGTGTTCGCTCGTTAATGGATAAGATCATGGCCTCAATAGCAGTGTGTACCATGAATTAGAGTTTTCACGCTCAAATGTTTCGCAACGAAATCTTGCTAACTGTAAATGTGTTTGGTACTTAGTTTATTCACATTTACACTGCCACAGTCCACATAAAAACATGCCATTTATTTTAATACAGTTTTTCCAATGTGCCGTTTTTAAAACAAATTGTCTAACTAAAATAAATAATTGATACGAAAGTACTTCAATTTATTAACCGTCATTGCGTGTACAATATATCATATTGCTATATATTTTATACTATAGTAAATAGTTCTTTCAAAAATCATCCATAGTGGTGTTGCCGCTAGCATTCAATCTAAAATAGTAGTAGCATAATTAAGCAACATCACTATAATCACTTGTTTGCTAGTACATGGGTACCCGTGTTTTCTTTTCCTAAATGATTAATTAATTGATATTAATCACGGAATGCCACCATGGTTTCTTTGAATCCCAAACAGCCGCACATATATGTGCTTATTTTTTATTGTTTTTTATTGTTTAATTTGTCCCGGTTGAGAAGCCAGCATAATAAATTCAGCTTCACGAATATCACTCTTTTAACAATAAATTCATTTTAAAATATTTATTCATTTCAATTGCATTTAAATTTGCTTTGCTTATTGATCGCCCATGCATCAATTCGCATTATGACAAATCAATACCGTAGCCATTATATATTTTTTTCTTAATTTATGTTAGCAATATGTGTCTGTATTTTCTGGATATGATATTGCAGTTCGTCCATGAAAAGATTTAAACTGTTCCGCACTTAATTGACCTTGAAAGACATCGACTATTAAAATATATGCGTTGTGATCATCACTGCGAGTTATATAAATATGTATGTTATGTATAAATCTAGTGCACTATTAAAATAATATTGATGTCCATCTACTTGTTTAATATGATGTATTAAATGCCATACACCTTGAACACTAAAATATATGTTCTGTGTAAGTGATGTCATGCGAATTAACCGGAAGTAAAAATTAACTAATAACATTAAAACGAAATTATTATAAACAATTGGTTTCAGTCGAAAACATGGTATTTGGCAACAATAATGCATAAATTGTTGCAATTGTGATTTAGTTTATATAAGGGAAATATTTGAAGCTGAACCAAAACCATGATTGAGTATTTTGCTGCTTAACCTAGGTACGATCACAAATATTAATACAACATCTTCATTCACTAGTCATCAAGAGCAGCACATGCATTATCACAAAATGTTTGTTCCTAAGTAAAAAGTGTTAACAATGTATAATGTCTTAAATGGTATGGTGTTTAGAAATATTACGGTTTTTATGTACTTGTTTAGTTATCCTTAATGTCCTCAAGGTAGGTTTGAGAACGCACGTTCGATGTTGTCCAAAGTTCATTTTTGTTTTTAAACTATTAATTTCAACCTTCGA
Source organism: Congeria kusceri (assembly GCA_027627225.1). Lineage (NCBI taxonomy): Eukaryota > Metazoa > Mollusca > Bivalvia > Myida > Dreissenidae > Congeria > Congeria kusceri. The sequence continues at coordinate 50,812,394 of CM051030.1, forward strand.
CAATTTTTACATTTTTTACGTGAACGTATGTGTGTATCTATTTCTGACACAAGTACTATATTCTGAATTTAATGTAAATTTTGTTTCATATGCATGTAACAACAATTCTTGTGATGCTGCAATTTGAGGTATGGTTTTATTCTGTTATTTGAAAAAAATAAACCGCTGGTTGGAACACATACTTTGTATTTTGTATTTTATGAAAGTGTTTTTATGTCCAAAATTAATATTTGCAAACATGAAATTAAATATGTAATATTTACTGCACTTCTAAAATTATCCGCATTTAACATGTTCAAATTCAATGATTGTATTGAATTTACTTTGAATACATTCTGGATGTATAAATAGATCATATTGAAAACACAATGGAAAACGTTAGCTCAAAAAACTACGATGTCCTCAGTTGATTAGATTGTGAAACATTTAGGAAACGATTTATCTCCAATAATAAAATAAAAGTAGCCACAAGGGAAGATATCAAGTTGAAAAAAAAACACCAACAACAGCATAATCTGGAAACTGAATTCAGAGCATGTAGTATCCCCACCGAAGCATTTTTTTTATTCAATTATTAAACTGTACTTTTTTCAGAAAATATGGGATTGTCTTGTCTTTGACATTTTTGTTTTAGAACGTTTGCATTGATAAATTGTTGTGTTTTTTTCTTTCTCATTTATCTCATAATGTAATAACATACTACAATGTAATACTTTACATAACACTTTATACCAATGTTAATTCAAAACACATGCTACATGTAAAAGTTAAATGGAAGTACACTGAATTTTACATATGAAAGACGTTTGGAGGCATGTTCGTTTCTTTTAACAGTATAATATTACTAATAGGCACAATTTGGCCCATGGCCCCTGAAAACATTTTATAAAACATTTTATTTTGAACTTAATCAGTTTCTATACTTTTTTTTCGTACATCATATCCAACTGAAAATGAATCATTAGACTCACCTTTCTATGTATAGAAATAGTGTATGGTTGACATGTTGGTCAATGTAAAGAATACAAATGCATGAACATGTATAATGTATTTCTTTGTTTGAATACCGCATCAAACGTACTAATTGTGCTAAAACCCATTAGCAGAAATATTACTTGGTCGTACTTATCAGGCAAATCGTAGCTCGGATAATGCAAGAACCCCACTAATATTGGAGTCAGTCAACAAGTTGATGGGTTGTAGTAAATCATGTAATGACTTCAATACAGTGCCATATTCCAACCTGAATAATGACCGTTGGTTGAATGTACCATTCAATGCATTGTGGGATATTGGCTCGCATTAACTGATTTAACGAAGCACTATGATCGATAGGTATTATCGAAATGTAATAAATCTGGCCCAAATACCTGTGGTTACGTGGATTACTGTAAACGTGGTAACAGTGAACACATAATAGCAACAAACGTTTTTTAAGGAGATTTGAAAAAAAACTAACACGATATCAATGGTATATGCGAATAACACAATACAGTTATACATTTTGTAAATATTTATTAAAGTACATGCACATAAATGAGTATCATTTACGGTGTGTATAAAAGTAAAAGCATGTTTTACAATTCGTATATATTAAGAAAACATCACTAGTAATTTGTAAAATATGAACTACCCAATGTCTTGAATTTTACTTGAACGTGTATGATTAGCTGAAGGCAAGTTAATATTCTACAAAATGTAATAATGTATTTCCCACATTGTTTATAATTTGCGCAGATTCAATTTCAATGCAGAAAAATACATTCATTAAATACCGCACTAAAGACGTTCGCAACAAAAAGAAAATAATTGGGTTAATTTCTCCTTTGCCTTCATTTTTTTCTTTATTGTACATAGGTTACAATATACTAATTTCAATCGATAAATGTATATCTTTGTAAGTTTATTATAAGTTCCAGTCAATGGTTAGTGTTTATGTAGTGTGTCATTAATCACAATATCCTTACATACTGTCAAAATATCTGAAACAAATTTAAAATCTATAAATAATTTCAAAACATCTTTTGAAAAATGACACCTTGTAGCGTGAATGATAAAAAGGTTCACCAGCTAACATGTTCAGAGTCGACTACTTCCCAAACAAGCACGTTAGCCCATACTTTTTATGACTGTTTTAGTTTTAGTATACATTGACACATGTCTAAGCCAGGTTTGAAGAAAATCTGAGATTTGGAACTTAATATATTAATATATTTGGTCATATGTGTATTTTGATGTTTCCTCATGTATATTCGGTACATTCTCGTATCTTGACCATCTCTAATGTCCTTTCAAATAAATTGTTTTAATAGTACCGTTTATAGAGCATATATAAGAATCAATAACACATTTATACAATGTATTTCCAAACAAATCAGTTCAGAAAAGATCCATTAAATATCTCCAATCTATTTTGGCAATCGATATATTGTTTTACGTAAACAATCTTAAACGAAACATGATACATGCTACACAGGTACCCTATTTAAAGTCCAAAATTTCCCAAACTTGTTAAGTGACCCATGCTCTTTATTAATGTTTTGGTGTAAGTATACATTGATGTATGTATGTGCGAAATTTTATAAAAATCTGTCGTTTGGAACAAAATACAGTAGAACCTGTCTAAACCGAACGGCGTCGGACCGGGCCGATTTTTCGGTTTTCAGAGGTGTTCGGTTTACCAAGGTTTTTTTTATTAACGATCATTTTCCTTTAAAAATGTACACTCTATTTTATATGTTAATTTGAGTATATAATAAGACAACAAGAAGTTAATGTTTACACTTTCATGACTGTTCATTATTTTTATTATTTGCATGTAAACGTGTATAGTTGTACATAAGTCGACACCGAATCAATCAAACAAGTTCATTTATTCAACGTACAACTTATTTACTTCTGTTTAAAAAAAACCACCAATTGTTGACTGCTTTGATTAGTTTAAACCTATTTTATTTTAGCAAGATTGTATCGCTAGCTTAGGCTTATAGAGATCAGTGATCGAAATATTGCCAAAAAAATCACTGTATGTATAAATTAATTACACTGTTTACGTTTTGCACTGTACGTAAATTTGCAAATAAAACACAACAGACTAATCTGTTTTTCACAAGTTGACTATTCTCGTATGCACCGACTAGCTTATCGCTACTTGCGCCACTGCGCCGTTATCCCCGTAAAGCATTGTAATACCTATTCAGATTACTTTAATATAACAAAAGGTTTAATACAGGGGGAGATAATGTCACCGATACTATTTTCACTTTTCGTAGATGATTTAGAAATGTTTCTGCAAAATAGACATAGTGCTGGAAATAATCTACAAGATATATGCTTGATTTTATTGCTTTTTGCAGATGACATGGTTGTAATTGGTGAAACGCCTGAAGATTTACAAATGTCTCTAAATTGTCTATATGACTATTGTAGTACATAGAGCTTTCAAGTCAATATAGCAATTTGACAGGATTTCGGTTTTGACAGGGTTTGGTTTGGACAGGTTCACTGTATATTGATGCATTTGATAAAAAATGACGTTTCAGAAAGCATTATATAATTAAATACGCATTTGACCTACTGAAATTTCCAGTCAAATTCATTATTTTAACAGTAAATGTAGGTAGAGCGTTTTTTATTATCATAGTACACTTGTATATTGCCAAACAAAACATGTTAAAACTTATCAGTTGAAAGAACCATAACTTTGTTTGAAAAAAGCTCTTCTGTATACTTAAAACATTGATAACAATCCAAACTGAAAAAAGGGCTTCGACAGGTACCGTATTTAAAACATAATATTTCCGGAACAAGTCTGGTGACCCCTATTTTTTAAGACTGCTTTAGTTTGAGTATACAATGACGCATGCATATTCGATTTTTTAACAAAATATGTTGTTTAGAACAAAAGATATTCGTATATTTGATCATATATTGATGTTTTCACAGGTATATTAACTGCATAATTAACCTGGTTAAGCGTCCATTACAAGTAATGTTTTAAATGGTAACCTTAGATAAAGCGCGTTTTATCATTAAACTGCACTTGTATTTGCCAAACGAAACATTTAAAGTAAGATTCATTTAAAACTCTCCACCCTTGTTTGAATGTAAACGCCTTATATAATTCCACATTTCTAGTCACACAAACTGAAAAAACGGTTTCGACAGGTACCGTATTCAAAACCCAATATTTCCGGTACAAGGCCAGTGACCCCTATTTTTAAAATGTTTTAGTTTTAGGATACATTGACGCATGTTTGTGCAAATGTTTAAGAAAATCTGTAATTTGTAAGAAAATCTGTCGTTGGAAAACATTTCAAGAAATTGTTGCGAACGTCTTTAATTATTAATAAACTGGAAAATACGCTGTATTTACAGCCGTGTCAAGAATCACTTGTAATAAATGTTGTTCTAATGTTTATAAATTATTACATGATCAAATAACAAGACATACGCAAAATGAATATGATTCGAACTGAATTGCCGTAGAAATAAATTTCAGCAAAATATTTAATAAAATGAAGGTTGACACTATTTTTGAAAAAAAAGTATTTGCACGCTTATCCTTGTTTGCATGTCTTACCGTGATAATATTCCACTTTCATAACATCATTGCAAAAGACGTCGTATGGACACATTTCAGCTAATGTTTGGATATAACGTTCCGTTTTGATGGATATACTATTTGTAAAAAGATGGTTTGGGTTTTCTTTTTTTATGTTTTATTTCCAAATTATTCTTGATAAGACCGAAAATGATAGTATAGCTGAATACGTTTTGCTCCACTGATTTCGTTCTTTCATAAATGACAGAGTTGATGTTACGCATTCCTTTGACATTAAATATTAACCAACTTACTTACTTCGTGTAAAAACTACTTAGGACGTCGAATGATGAAAGCTACATTATTTATTCTGCTTTCATGGTAAGATCTAGATTTTATTACGTACATACATGTCGCAGTATACCTCATCAATATTTCCGCGACATGCTGGGTTCTTTTGGTAATAGTATGCTTTGTTTATCAGATACCTCTTACATGTGCTCCGAAACGTATGATGATGATCATAATAAAAAGGCATAATGTCAACATAGATAATTATATTGATAAAGTAGGTGTGCGATAAGCTATGTATTGTGATAGAATGCTATTTCCTTAATTAAACGAATATAACAGTTCGTTTTGTTCTTCTACTCAGAAGGTGTTAGTTTTTTAAAACTCGTATTCATTTACAGTGGTTTCTTTACACAGAAACAGCGGGGTTTCTTGCAAATTGGTTCTTGTGTTGTGTATCATCGATTGACAATTACAAGGTTCGTATACTAAAAATGTTTGTCTTGCAGCTCAATAGATAGTTAATGCAAAGCGTTTCTTAACGGGTAATCCTTGTCGTCCGCTTGGCACAAAAAGTATCGTAACTGACAATTCTTTTGTTACAGGTGAAACACAAGCAGTCTTGTGTTTAGTGCAAAATAGAGTTATATTTACAATACATTTAAATAAGCCCATTAACGTGCAGTTGTTGATTACCTTCACTTTAGTGAGTGCACAGATATTTGTATACAATTGTTCAGTTTCCAGACTTTTTGAGCTGAAATTTTGTACACGCAAAAAGTCGTATCAGTGTACCAACCACCCAGCCAGCAAACCTACATTGGTCCGATATCTATCCGATATGTTCTGAATATCGGATAGATATCGCTCGCGACATCTATCCGATCAACGTTTTGCCCATCGGCATTTGATCGGGCAGTCATCGAAGCATTGCATATCGGATACATATCGGATAGACATCGGGCCAATATCGTCCCAGAAAGCCAGCCTACAACGGTCCGATATCTGTCCGATATGTTTTGAATATCTCGCATAGATATCGCTCGCGATATCTATCCGATCAACGTTTTGCGCATCGGCATTAGATCGGGCCGTCATCGAAGCATTGCATATCCGATACATATCGGATAGACATCGGGCCAATATCGTCCCAGAAAGTAAGCCTACATGGGTCCGATATCTATTCGATATATTTTGAATATCTCGGATAGATATCGCTCGCGATATCTATCCGATCAACGTTTTGCCCATCGGCATTTGATCGGGCAGTCATCGAAGCATTGCATATCGCATACATATCGGACAGACATCGGGCCAATATCGTCCCAGAAAGTAAGCCTACATGGGTCCAATATCTATTCGATATGTTATGAATATCTCGGATAGATATCGTTCGCGATATCTATCCGATCAACGTTTTGCCCATCGGCATTTGATCGGATAGATATCGGAGCATTGTTTATCGGACGTATATCGGATAGACATCGGGCCAATATCGTTCCAGCTAGCAAGCCTACATTGGTCCGATATCTATTCGACGATGTTGTCAATATCGGGTGGAGAGTGCTGCATCAGGAATTGATAACCACACTTATTTATTTTAATGCTAAATTTCAAACTGATGTGCAATTTGGAACAACACTCAAGCAAGTGTACATATCTTCATTTTTAATAACTACATCTAATTCTATCTTCTCAAAACATTTCATACGTTTGGGAACCAATTTATAATAAAACAATCCCAAAAAGCTGTGATAAATATAACAGAAGCAATAGAAAATCATCAAGGAAATGTATACACTATTTATTTAAAGAAAGGTTTATATGATCTTTCAACGTCTTCATTTTTAATTAATATATATATCAGTTACGAGTTTATAGCTTAAAACTTTAAAGGACGTTAAAGGACATGTCACATTGAAATCTTATAGGTTTGTATAATAAGTCACTTACAACATGTCAGTGATGTGACAGTAACCAAGAAAAGCTAAGAAATGCAATCATTTATTGTAAGTTGAATTGCCAATGAAAACAGTTACAAATGCTTTCTATTAACATGTAAGTTATTTATGAATATTAGCATCATCCACCATCATACACGCTATAAAACCCGTGAAACAAAATTGAAAAAGTTAATAATTCAGCAATACTTAACCGACAATTAATTGTATTAGACATTTAGTATCAAATTGAAATTTCCACATTTCAATGACCTAAATTTAGATAAAACTAACTATTAAAAATCATATAAATAAATGGAAATCTGATTCGAATCCAAACTGGAAATTAAAACAAAATCGAAGACAATTCACGTAAAAAGTGTCAACACACTGAAATACAAAGAAACAACAACACATATTGACAATATTATGCTTCGAAAAGCATCCTTGATGATATGGTTGCTTTGTTATCCTCACAAAAGTTTTACATTTAACTTTGCAAATAAAAGAAAACTATGGTCCAGTCAAAATTATATATATATTAATTACATGTAATTTGTTAGCAACATATATAGGTTGCATCACATCTTTAAAAATAATCAGAATTGTAAGACCTTTGCATGTCTTCACAAAAACATGAAAAATGTAAAACAATTAATAAACACTAAACAGTGTGTGTCATTAAATTGTTTTTTTTTTAATAAACCTCATAGTTCAATTGTTATTTAGAATTGTGGTTATAGTAATTAAAAATAACTTCATAAATTTGAAATTTCCAGTCCCTATCACACAGTTGAGAGTGTTACTTTAGAAGTCTTCATAATATTAATGATTAGTAGAATGTTTTTTATCCACTGTTCTTTATCTCAGTCAAATTCCTTAGCCAGTGTTTGATGCAGCATTCTCCACCCGATAATGATAATGGTGTTGTTCAAAGCAGACCATGAATGTCACAGGCAGCTTAAATGGATGTAAATTAAAGTTTAGATCACAGAAAGTAGTTCAATTAATAATTGTAGTCATATAAAGCAATACAATAAATGTTTTACTATACACTCCAATTTTACATAACGGTAACAATATTACACTAAAAATGTTGAGTCATAATAATAATTGTTAAATCAGAGTTGGGGAAATTGTACTTGATCTCTGTAATGGTGTTATGCAGAAACTGCTTAAACAATGTGCTACTAACTTGCTCACATCAACAGAAGTGAATGTTCTGACCAAGTATTACTACATCCAATGTATATTTGATTACCTTCATCTTTCCAAATGACAAATTCAAATTAGATGATTCTGTCCATATTGATATGCAGCCGGTTTGTCAGTGATGAACGTTATCAAGTCCAAGACCTTATTGTCATCCAAAGAGGCCCAAGAGCCAACATTGCGAAGCAGGTAATTTGTCTGAAAACAAAATTGTTTTCAGTATAATTTGTTTTAATTATGGGTTCATTAGTTTAGTGTATTCATTTATTTAAAGGGACCGGTTCACAGATTGGCCAACTGACAATTTTCCAACTTTTTGTCACAGATTGCCACAATGAAATAATAGCATATATAAAGGTGCGAAATAACACAAAGGGTATACTGTAAATACCGTTTTGTTAATGAGTAATCATCAGTGGAAATGTAGAAAATCATAAAGCGTTTGTAACGCTAAATTGTTTTCGTTAAAATTGCTGACAACACATGGATCGCTTACATAAATTATACAATCATATAATAAAATATACAATGCATCCCCATATATAAAAGTTGCAATGGCCGAGTGGTTTAGGCGGTAGCCTTTTGATCTAGAGGTCGGAGGTTCGAACCGTGGTGGGAGCAACTTTTTTTTTTCTTCTTTTCTCGTCATTTTACTTGAGCTTTTAGTTTTGATGCTTAAATATGTAAAGTTAAGACAACTAATGGCATACTACAAAAAATACAAAAATATGTGAACAAGTCCCTTTAAATATAATGTATACAATACTGTTAAAATTAAAATAAATTTAAACTGTAAGCCTTTAAAATACAAATATTTGAATTGTATTGAACCAGTAACTTGTAAAAAAATAACTTATCTCGCTGTGAATACTTACATTCGTAGATATGACAAAAGAGTATCGTAATATACTAATAATAATAAACAATACTCGCGAAAATACGTTACGTTTCAATAACCAGGATTGTTCTACGCCTACAAGACTTTGAATAGCTGATATAAAGAAACACAATGTCTACAAATAGTCATCAGTATTTACTTCTTGTTGTTTTTTCTGCGTTGAAGAGGAAACTGAACATTTTAATGTTACTTTTCCTTTCTGGAGATCAACGGTTCAAGTTTAAACGAACAAGAATTTCGTGCCAACCGAAAACGATTTTGTTCGACGAAAATAATTTCGAAGCTATTTCAAATAAGACTTGTGAAGTCATAGAACGCATAAAACGCACATTCATTTCAGAAAAATACTCTTCAGTATTGCCGGATTGATACACATAAATAATTTTATGAAAATAAAGAGAAATTACTGCTTGCCATGAACGATATCGGCCCTACATCGATCCGACATCGTTACTTAAAATGACGACAACGTAACACGTATTGAAGAAATGCCACTCATATATGGATTTGTTTAACATATATCACATACACTAAATGTATACATCTACCTTTTATTTTTCACCAAAACTATATCGGATAGATAACGGATATATATCGAACTATTATATCGATAGCCGACAACTGGCCGATATCTATCCGATATGTATAGTTTACAGGTTTACAGGTTTATTTGGCAAATCGGCATGAGCAATGCCTTTGGCCATTTACAAAACACATCATGAAAGATGGCCATTAGCAACATTACAAGTTCAAAATACATAATTCCAATTATACAAAGCAGGCTTTATAAAAATATTGTACAAAAACATATCTATCTATAAAGTGGATTGATTAACTTATTTTATAAGTAGGTTAAGAAGCAACACTATCTAGGGTTTGGGAACGTCGTAACATCGCAAAGTACGTCAATTTTGAAAGTCGTCTTAACAAACCAATTTTTTCTGATGACATGAGATTAACAAATTTATTAATAGTACTAAAAGCATTTGAAATTTTATATTTTTGCCTTAAGTCATGATACAAGGGACAGCAGAGTACAAAGTGGAATTCTGACTCAACAACATTGTAATTGCATAGTTTACATAGTCTATTAATTCTATCCACATTATTGTATCTTCCTGTTTCAATCTCAAGAGAATGTGAACATAATCGTAACCTAGTCAATGCAATTCTATATTTATCCTGGTCAATAGCATCTAAATATGTTTCATACCTAAAAACAGTTTTGAATTTTTTATAATACTCTAATTTGTTTTGAGAATTCACAGTTTCCGACCATATCTGTATATATTGGTCACGCAACCTTTGCTTTAACATGGGTATATAGCAACAGTTAATATCAAACATATACCATAAGTAGCCATATCCAAGCATATCTAATGCATTATTAACCGCCTTTCCCCAGCTATTTTTGAAATTCAATGAATTAAAACTGTTATCTAAAATATGTTCTGTAAATATTTTGCCTGGAAGTGATTCCGGATTTGTCATAATTTTACACCAGTATTTTAAGGCTCTTTCCCTGCAAATGACCGAAAGTGGGAATCTACCTAATTCACCAAGGACGGCAACTGTGGATGTTTGGGTACGCACGCCAAGAATATGCTTACAGAATTTGATATGGATTTTGTCTACCTCCTTGAAGTCATATATGCCCCAAATCTCACTACCATACAAAATAATAGATGAAACAGTCGAATCAAACAGTAACAATTTTTTTTTAATTTGTAAAGATACTCTAGTAAACAGTGATATAAGGCCATTATATGCCTTCAGAGCCTGTTCATTTAATGCTTTTACAGCATTAGCAAGACTTCCGGTATAATAAAATTTTATCCCAAGGTAGCAGAAACTATCAACAATCTCAAGATTAATATTGTTTATACTCCATGTAAAATTATTTCTAGATTTTTTGCGTTCAAATATGCATATTTTTGTTTTAGCTATATTTATCTTGAGGCCCCATTTAGAAGAATATTGGTTTACACAATCTAGCTGGGCCTGCAAACTATTGGGATCAGTCGTAAACAAAGCAATATCATCTGCAAATAGTAACATATATAGTGATAATTTTTCAATATCATTTACAGACATTTTAGACACATCAATATAATCCTTGATATCATTAATAAATAAGATAAACAGTAAAGGAGATAGAGGCTCTCCTTGTTTGACACCAAGTGTTATGTCAAACAGTTCAGAATACGGCATGTGTTCAGAATTTTTAACACAAGCTTTAACGTTTGAATATAGAGATTTAAGCATTTTTAACATTTTACAACTTACATGGGAATTAGCTAATTTTATCCACAATGCATCATGTATAACAGTGTCAAAAGCCTTTTCATAATCAATAAATACACAGTATAGTTTTAACTTATTAGCAAGAACTTTCTGTATTATAGTATGCAGGATGAATATACTATCAACACTACTACGATTATCGCGAAAACCAAATTGAGCATCGTTTAACTTCTGCTCATTTTCGCACCACTTATTCATCCTATTTCTTAGCACAAGTGAGAATATTTTAGCGATTATATTTATTAATGTAATTCCTCTATAATTCGAGGGATTTGATTTACAACCCTTCTTATATATAGGTACAATTACACCTTTAGTCCATTCGACCGGATAAATACCACTATCAAATATATGATTAAAAATAGTCGTCAAATAGGGAGCAATGAAATCTTTTGCATCAATAAAGAAATCCGCAACATTGCCAGACATATCACAACTTTTATATCTGGACATGTTACCAATAGTTTTACAAACCTCTTCTACACTAAATTGGCAGTCTAAACTATCAATATTTATATTCTCATACACATCATAATTGTTTGCATTATCATCTCTATAAGTGCTATTATTTGGATTATTTGACAAATTACGAAAATGATTGGCAAATTCTTCAAGAGAAATGTCAGGTGATCCAGACTTTTTATTACTTTTAAATTTATTAACATGTTTTCAAAATTTGCGTGAACCACTTTTACTTAACACAGACAATTTCTGTTTTTCACTCCGGTAAAAACATTGTTTAGCCTTACGTTTGATCCATTTAAAAGCACTCCTTGCATTCAAAAAATTCAGTCTATTTACATCACTAGAATTTGTTTTATACATGCGTTTACTTTGATTAAATGTCGACCTAGCATTTCTACAGTCAATATTAAACCAAGGGAATTTCTTACCACTATTTCGATTGACTTTAGTGCGAAATGTTTTACCATAAACCTTAAATGACAGATCAAAAATAGTACTTGACAAACTATTCAAGTAGGTATCAATATCTGTTAAACCATCTGAAAAAAAATTCAGCAATTCATCAAAAACTTGTTTATTTTCATACAACACGTTTTGCAATTCTTCATTTTTAATTGAGCTATCGTCCCACAATAATTTTTCAACACTAGCAGTATTAACAATAGCTGCATTATTGACGCAATTTAATTGGAACTCAATTGGGCCATGATCCGAGAATTCAGTAATATCATGTACACATATACCGTTAAACCGCCCAAATATTTCATAATCACATATAACGTAATCGACTACACTAGCAGCAAATCTATTTCTGTTAAAATTATAACACGTGAAATTACCCGGCTCTAATCGCCCATTGACTATACATAAATTATTCTCTTTACACAATGACAATAATTTATTGCCATAAGTATTGGCAATTTCGTCAAAAGAACATCGTAACGGCAGTTTATCTACATCAGATGTTATTGTAGGCATAGTCACATATCTATCAAGGTTAATATTTTCTACCAAATCTGATCTCTGACCAATGCGTGCATTTAGGTCACCGGTCAAAATAACATCACCTAGTAAAGAATAGCGAAGTAAATCATTTGAGATATTTTCAAAGAAATCAAATTCAAACAGAGGTGAACTTCTACATTTGTATACCTGTGAATCTTCTGGCGGAATGTATCAATGTATAAAGTAAAGGTCATTAGATGTACCGAAGAATGTCTTGCATAGCTTAATACACATTTTGCCGTTAAGATTGATGTCCACTAATTCAATTTTGCCAGCGTACTTTTTATTAAAATAGACAATTAATCCACCACTATTACGTTTTGCTTTCTTGTTAGTTAGAGGTCTTGGACACGAAAAGCTATCAAAATTGTTTAAATTAACATTTGAACAATTTGAGTGCCAAGTTTCACAAAACAATAATACATCAAATTCATTAATATAATTTGTAAACTCATTATCATTTAATTTTGAGATAAGTCCTTGAACGTTCCATAACAGAAAACGTAGTTGCTTCTTCGGGAGCTCCTATTCAGCAGTACCGGATGTGTCGATGGCGCGGCCCTGGTGATCCGTCGGAGGGTTCAATGGTACAGACGGGGCGCTGTTTTCAGGCCCGCGTTGCTGGATTGGCACTGGTCGGCTTCCGTTTAGGGAGTTCGGCCCGCCGCGAGGCGGCAGATCCGGTGTAACTCGGCCCTGGTGATCCATTGGAGGGTTCCATGGTGCAGACGGGGCGATGTTTCTAGAATTTCTAGATCCGCGTTGCTGGTTTGGCTCGGTGCGGTTTCCGTTCCGGAAGTTGGACCCGCCGCGAGGCGGCAGATCCGGGGTAGGACCAGGTGGAAGACTGTCGGCTATATGCTTGCTAGCGATAACGGATAGATATCGGGCCGTTTTGTCAATGCGATGTCGATATACCGATATATATCCGATATATGCTTGCTAGCTTGGCAGAGATTCTGATTTGACAAGTGTACCGCTTATACCTGTTGACAACGTATGTTAATGATTTTTAGTCTAATACGATTTCAAATGTATTTAATTCAATAAAAGCACATTTCCTTGTTCAAACAACACTTGACTGCGTGCAGTTACCATTATTCTATTTGCGCCAACATCTTTGGTATTATATAATGTGCTAATTAATGCATTAATTGTATTGTATTGTATTGTGTTGCTAATGTCAAGATTTCAAGGTTGAAAATGATCCTAAGATTCAAATCGATTATGAGAAAAGGTATACAGAATCCTAATCTGCAAGGCGATTAAAACAAAGATATTTTGCGCTATGGATTACACAACAGCATTACGTGACAACAGTTTGTAAAATATTTATATACTAAACTATGTATTGTAATATTCATACAGTTCATTAAATTGGTAAACAAACACACACCCGTTTGTAGTATTCGATTGTGTTGTCTCATTTGCAGCTGGCCTGTATTTGATTTAATATCTCAATTTGATTGCATGCCATTTCACTCGGATTTGTTTATCTCTTGCCCCTTTCAGGATATCGTCCGTTGAATGTTAAAGCAAGCAATACATGTAATCGATATGCTTTCGAAGTAGAAATAATCTCTTAGAATAAAGAGATGTTTTTCATAAACATATACATAAGAAATAGTATTTGTATCATTGCACATTAGTTTTTTACCATGGCCAAAGGCTCGCTTACTAACGAAATTCATGAACTCGTTTAATAAAATATTGTATGAAATGACAACTCCTGTCAGATCCTATACATGTGCATGCCTAGAAATTACAATTAAACGATGTGTTGCATTAAAATTTCAGAGTTGTGTTATTTTCAAAAGGGTTTAAGAGCACATATTTAATAAATATATACTATTATTATAAGGCTTTATTGGCGCATACACGTTTTGAAAAGTTGTTCTAATGGAAAGATACAAATTTGAGTTGCCATGACATGCCATGGATGATGAATACAATGTTGCTGCTCAAGTTTGTATTCATTTATGCCACAGGAAATGAACATCAAAAAGCTTAAGCCGGCCGTTTCTTGACCTTTTCGGCATACATAATATGCGTCATGCGAATTTCGGAAGTGGATCCTAGCTAGATGTTTGCATGTATACAAGAACAATCCATATGCAAGGTTCGGCGATAATCAGCGAGATTATTAATTGATTGCTCTGCTTTAATGACCGTTAACGGGAATATTAATTTTTCATTATGCGAATACTGGGCAGCACGATGCAGCTTTAAGTTCTACAATAATACCTTTTTTGCACATTTTACAAAACCACTACAAGTACTGAATGCATTTATTAGAAATACACATTTTTGCGTGACTACTGTTCTACATCATCATTGCTGCTATTGAAGACTCGGTGATTACATGAGGCCGTACAGCGAAGCATGTAATTCATTTAGCAAGATGTCAAGACAACCATAGAAAGTTCTGTAAGTTCGGAACGAATTATTTTTCCCTTCACATAGGGTAACTGCTTAATAATATAGGATTTAGAGAGAAATAGAAAAACATTATTCGCTACGGGCGAATGGTGCCGATTAACTGGATTGAATTATATTCACTATGATATTTTATTGAAGAATGTGTTTTGTTTAACCATTTGTATATTGTATATTTATTTTTCAGTACATTAAATTCCTATGTAGCATTATTAAAGGCCACCCTTCAAACGTTATAATTTGTGCTATCTCAACCGCGTCAAGTATGTATACATTTGCTATCCTGTGTAGTTATATAAGGCTAGTAGTAAACACTGCAGAGTATTTTAAGTTGGTAAAGACATTGATATGTTACGCACTAGTTTAGTCTCTTTCCTTTCCATAGAATAGTATTCATGATTTTTAATGTGATTTGTAGTTATATATGACTTTTTATAACGCATGTAAAATACAATTGCGGGTCTTATGTCTAGATATTTGCTTAATTTTTTGAAGAACAGAACTTGAAGAGTTTGTTTGCACGCAGGTATGCAAAGATACAATACGAGAAAAACTACATAGAAACACATATGCATAAACTTGTAAATGAAACGTTACATTCATTTTAGTGATGCCATTTAACAGCATTTAGCAGGAGTACAGCCATGATTAAGATCTCTTACTTTAGACCTGCGGCGCCGACAAGAGTGAAAAAATGGACAAAATACAATAAGCCAACAAGTGCACATTAACACGCAAATAATTAAATATTTATGATTTAACCACACGTATTTAAGCGCCATATTGGCGCATTTATAATGTGCTAAATTGAGCATTCGACCATATGCCCTTTACCTCACTTTTGCAAAACCGATCAGTTTTCCCTCAATAATTATCATTTATGCATAAGATCACGTCCTTGCACACACTGTATTCATTTGCCTATATATAAAACGGGATTTTCACGTTTAAATGATTCGCACGGAAATCTTATTTACTGCAAATGATTTTAGTTTTTAGTCTGTAAGCGGAAGCCAACGATCTTTTTTGCTGGCTATTAGTCAGTTAATCAAAACCGGATTATTATTATTTATTACAAAAAATTCAACTTTTTTTAAGGTAACGTTTAACATGATACTCTTGCTATTTACTTGTATGAAATCGAAATATTCACCTGATTGTCGTGGAATATGACCACACAATTAATGCGCTGCATCGTTTTTTATCCTCGTTGCGAAAGTGTTGTTTCTTGTTACCGGTTTGAATTCTGAATATTTTGACAACAAATGACTGCAATTTATAAATTTTAAACTGTACATGTAGTATGTAAAATCGAGACAACTGCGCTTCATCGGTTATTCTGGCCCGTTGCAGACTGACTTGTTAACTGGCATGTATATAATTATGTTTGCATAAGGTAACTTGCTAAAACTATGTTTGTTCGTTACTTAGAAATCAGTTTTTATTATGATGTCATATACTTTGGAATAAAAAGACAATTTCTAAAGTTTAAAGTTGGGAATTTGAATTTCATTCGAACAACTGTTGCCGTTTTAGCATAACGACTTCATAATTCACATGCTTTTGATATATTCATTCGCCTGTTCGCTTTTACGTTAAAACACGCATTTATTTCAATACAAACTGTACAAAGTATAACGTGCTCTACGCAGTTGTGAATAAAAGTGACTAAACGTATTGAACGTATAACTCATTCGAACGATTTCATTACAGTTATTAATTTCATTGAAATCACGTTTGTGTGTGGATTATGCTATATTGCTATATTAATACATGTAGATATTCATAGCTTCCAGTTACGAATTCGACGATGAACATTCATGGCGAATATAAATTACTACCACTGCCGTCAGCGTTCCATTCGCGTTGGTATAAACATTATAAAGCAACAGGACTATAGAATTTCGGATTTTAATAAAGAATGATCAATATGTTTAATTCTCAAAGGAATACTTAATTTGTATTAATCACGGAATACCACCATGAATCACAACCATCATTCAAGCATTATGTGCTAATTTTGGAAATGGAATTACTATTGTTTGATTTGTTTGGTGAGAAGCAACCATAATATATTTAACTGAATACATATCTTGCAGCGATAGTGTATTATAAATTATGCATTTATCTGTATTACATCTAAACCTGCGCATCATTGCATATATGGAACATTATTACTGTCGTCATTGTACATGCATGTCCATTTCGTTAACACTTCATGTAAATGTATATTTGCATTAGCTATATTTTCTGGATCTGGAATTGCAATCGTTCATCAATTGATTTAAACTAAAGCAATAACGATAAGTATGAAAAAAGGTTTTCTATGAAAATGCGAGCCTTTAAATAAACCAATGGGAAATATATCAATAAGCTAAACTGTTATTCCATAAAGCTTTCTAGAGCAGTCTTCAACATTATGCTTCATTTATGTCTGATTGCTCTATTTATAAGATGCATCAAATGCCATAAACATTATATATTAAGCTACAGTGTAATACATGTAGACTGGAGAGTACTCAAAGAAGAGTATATTAACAGTAAATTAGGTGATAAGGTACACACATTACATGATGGAACATAAATATTATTTACATTGTCGAACATGGTAGTGTGGCAGTGAGTTTACCAAGATACGTCTACGTGTACTTATCTAATTGTTATTATTTTATTCAATGTAGGTTTGAAAAAGCAAGCTAGGTGTTGTACAATGCACATATCAAATATTCGTTTTTTTTGTTAAATTATTCTTCACAGTTGTTAACAATATTGACCTTGTAACATATATTAAATTAAAAAGTTGTCCGTATCATGCAATATTTTGAGTTTGAAACGATAATCATTTATTTCATAAAAAACTGATATTTTCCGGTTTTCAAGTATATTAGTTTTCAGTTCTGAAAGCAGGAAACCAGCATAAGTTACGTTTGCACGTATTATTGGTTGCGTCTAACAATGGTTACGAACGTTAACATAATTCTAAATCATGCAATATGTTAAGACAACGATCCGCCATCCATTAACTGCCTACGCATTAAAGGGATAAGTTCCGCCTTCCATGAACTTCCTACCCATTAAAGTGATCAGATCCGCCATCCATTAACTGCCTACGCATTAAAGGGATCAGATCCGCCTTCCATAAACTTCCTACCCATTAAAGTGATCAGTTCCGCCATCCATTAACTGCCTACGCATTAAAGGGATCAGATCCGCCATCCATTAACTGCCTACGCATTAAAAGGCTCAGATCCGCCATCCATAAGCTGCCCACGCATTAAAGGGATCAGATCCGCCATCCATTCACTGCCTACGCATTAAAGGAATCAATGCTTGTGACTGGTATTCTGTTATTGGATAATATAACCCGCTTACCCGCAAAACGACATACATCTTTATTTGTTCGGAATATGCTTAAGTTGGGTAGTGTCTTTTTCCCAATAATAAAATTAAAGTAGCAACATGGGACTAAATCTGGTTGCAAGAATAACATACACTGAAAACTCATTCCAGAAAAAGGCAGTATCAGCTTGTTTGATCATTTTCATTATTTATTTTTGTGTTTCTTCAGAGAATCTGTGATTGTCTTTTGGATCTGTTATTTTAAAACGTTCGCACGTGTGGTTTTTGTGTCTTAATTTCACGTTTGTCTCATAATGACATTAGGGAAGTCACGAAGAGCCAGATGAACTATTAGGATCACTGGAGACCATACGGCGTACGTCAGCCGTCGTCGACACTTCACACATTCCAGGTCAGATTTTTCATTTGTACACCTTGAAACGTTAGTGAAAATCGGCCATATTGGGTCAATAACTAGCTCACTAGGTCCAATGTAATAAAAATAAGTTCTTAACCACCTAAGACCCACATGTTTCATCAAAACAGGTTTAAACCTTACCAGAATGTTGTTCGCAATGAAATCAATGTTCATGCAAAATATTGATCACTGTAAGGACCTTATTTTTGATAACTTCTTTAGAGAAAGTTAAAACTTGTTGAGATTGTAGACTTCTGTGACGTTATGTTATATGCAGGGGCGGTTCCAGCATCCCGGGTTAGGGGGGCGTAAACTTTTGATCGTGCAGTTTTAATTCTTTTCTGTGGGTCTGCAGTGATCAGCTACAGATCCGTATCAAGGATATATGACACATCTTTGCACATCATCATCATCATCATCATCATTATAACCATCATCATCATGTTCGTCCTATTCATCATATTCATCATCAAATGCATTTTGATTCAATGCATAAAAAAATAGTTCACCGTACTTTGTTCGAAAGACATATTGGTTGATCTGTGTGTCACGCACCTGTTTTGACAGTAAATTTCCCTTGTTCGATATGCGTGTCCACTAAAAACTTACCTGTAATTCAATGTTATATACATCACAAACATCTTTAAACATGTAAAATCCGTAGCTGACTACATTCAAACACACGTGAATCGAGAATTATTTGTATTATACATTTACCGAAGTTTAATTGTCTCTTTTCGAAGTGAATGTCAATAAATAACTTACACGTGCACAGTCGTGCTTCATAGTTCGTATTCAAATGTGATATGCACTGTGTTGTTGTTTTATCGAATCGAGCTAACGGACAGACAGACGAATTGTTTCTACACAAAATATTGTCAAAGACGTATGATTGCCTTGTCAACTCATAATTTTCGCTGACATATTATGGTGCCGTGAAAAATATGAAATCGCCAGGTATTGGATCCAACGTTATGGACACCCTTATACTTTATCACGTTATATATTTCTTATGAATGCATAAAACAATATCTAATTTAGTGTGATTGCTAATGGGGCATTGAACCAAAAGTGTGTCGATTTAGATGTTTGGGAATTATGTACAGAGACGACATTAAATCTTATTTATTCGAAAAGTAACAATGTCGTTTAGGCGGTATCTGGTGCCAACGGTGTATTGCATCTGAATTTTTTATATAATATATGAATTTATAAAAGAAAACAATATCATACACAAATAAAGGTATATATACCCATTGTCTATAGTTTATCGTTTTCGCTTAACTTTGGCGCCGGTGTATGTAATACATCGTAAGTGACGGGCTAGGCTGAGCGAACGAAGCGAGCGAAACAATTTCTTAGCACATTTATCCAGTTTTGACTGTTCAATATATGCCCATATCTGTATGGTCCGAAACAAAATTTGGGGTGGGGTGGGGGGCTTCGCTCTGGATCCGCTAGTGATATGTGTCATCTGCGGTCAAACGTAGGTCACATGATATTAGAGTTGCAACGATTCTTTTGATGTATCGATAACTCCATTGTTAATGACCCGATTCGAGTTTCGATATTAAACCAATTAGTGATGGCAACAAATATCAAAAATGATATTCGAATATTCGATTGATGAAGCATTCGAATAATCCATCATCAGAGGCAATACTGGTGAACTGATGGAAATGTATTACAAAATGACGTAATTGTGTGGTTTATATCGCCACCACCAACACACGATGAGAAAAATGAGGCAAATACACAGACTTTAATCTACATCGTAGAACCATATTGCGATTTTTCAATTTCATTTAATTGGACAGACTTCAAACCATTTATTTAGCACATGCAAATCTTTGCTGACAACTTCGCTGTCTGTTTCTACGTCATAACTAATAAGGTTTCAGAGCACATGTGCACATGTACAACATAAGACCAATTAGCACATCGAACACGCTTTAATCTCCTACTTCCGATATAAGTGACCTTTGAACTGATAAAGAATCGTGGTCGTTATAATGGGACTAGCAATAACAACAAACTGTCCTCTTCATAACAATAGGGTGATAAGTAGATTTTGACACATATCCTGTGTACTAGAGTGCTGAGGTGACACGAAAACGTTATATCTTAAGGGACTGACATTGAGAAATACTGTATTAAGTATGCTTATTAAAATTAAATTAATTAACAGGAAAGTATTCGAAGTCGAATACCTTAATATTTTCAAATATTGAAATACGGACAAAAGGCTCCCCCCCCGCCCCCCCCCCCCCCCCCCACTGACACGGACACAAGCCGGCTCGTTAAAGACTTGTAAAGCTTTGATAATAATTATCGTCCTCAGTTAGTCGGTCATTTATTAGAATTAACGCCTAATTACAGCGCATGCTGTGATTCAAAGAGGTTATTAGTTTAACTTTTTTTTTTTAAATTATGCCGCTAGAAAAACTAATTGTACATTTCTGTGTATATATTGATGCAACAAATGTGCTGAGGTACCATAATCAAAACGGAAATTCTCACTTGCAAAAACGGCTCGAAAAGCTTGTCCATTAGGGGTTCATGTACACGCAGCAGAAAACAAAGTCAACGATACCCTAGGAATGCTCGA